>PNEQ01004709.1:9069-54017 GCA_003012365.1 Medauroidea extradentata
TTTTTTTTTTTTTTTTTTTTTTTTTTTTTTTTTTTTTTTTTTTTTTTTTTTTTTTTTTTTTTTTTTTTTTTTTTTTTTTTTTTTTTTTTTTTTTTTTTTTTTTTTTTTTTTTTTTTTTTTTTTTTTTTTTTTTTTTTTTTTTTTTTTTTTTTTTTTTTTTTTTTTTTTTTTTTTTTTTTTTTTTTTTTTTTTTTTCCCTGTTCTTACAGCAATATACTGCTCTTTCTTCTCAGTTTTCTTCTTGTGTTATGTTTGTGAGGAATCATAAAATTGTTTTTGTAAACAAGTGCTTATTACAGATGGCACTGCTGATCTAGTTTACTTCTCTACATTTATAAAGATGAAAAAAAAACCTATTCTGTAATATTTTTGGGAGAATTACCGACAGAAATTTTAAAGCTAAATTAAAATGTAGTAATTTATTACACTACTACGAAAAATTAAATCTTTGTGGGTAGAAAACAATGTAATGCTCATAACTAATCATTTTTCAAATTAATTTTGGTAAAATAACATTGAAACTTCTTGTGTGTTTCATATTTGGAAACATTCATAGAAGGTAAATATCAAGTTTAGCTATTTTTCATGTACCAGTCAAAACTATTGATATTTACATATAGTTTATTGATGAAAAATGTTTCCAGTGACATTCTAAGTATTCCTGTATAAAAAAATATTTGGTTAGGTTAGTTTACATTAGTTTAAGTTAGTTTAGGTTACATTAAGTTAGATTGGGTTACGTTAAGTTAGGTAACCTGATCTAACATTACATTAGTTTAGGTAACATTAGGTTACCTAACAACCTAATCTTACTTAAACTAACCTAAATTAACTTAATCTAACTTAAAGTAACCTAAACTAATGTAAACTAACCTAATAAAATTTTTTTTAAGTAGGACTATTTAGAACGTCACTATTATAGACACATTTTTCATTTCTAAAATTAATAGTTTGGCCAGTACACGATAAGTAGCTAACCTTGGTATTTACCAAGGTCACAATGTTAGCGATACATTAAGTTCTAGTGTGAACCGCCGTAATTTCATTCCAACGAATACCTTGTATCCACACTTTCATCACGTTAAATTTAGAATTGCAGGCTACCCAAACAACTGAAAATGATGTTTCCCCACATTTTGCCCATTTTAATTTTTGTTCCCACTTTTTGCGACATCTGTAAGAATTCACAATATTTTTCTTTTCTTTATTTAACGAAAGTAAGAATTATTAACTTACCTACAGAAAATATTTTACGCAAATATATGGCACTGCGTTAAAAATAAACAAACAGAGTCAAACACCTTGTCATAGATGTTTGCACGGTAACTAGGTAGAATTCAAACTTTCACTGCCGCGTTCGTGGTGATCACGATCTTACACTGTCGACAAGACCACCACTGCCGCCATCTTTTGTATATTGAAATGTTTCGTTAGCATGTATCGCTACACTTCGATGATGAGTATCTGCACGACTGCGCGAATATATCTATGGCCACGAATGTGACGCCACATGTGAATATGTAAATATTTATGTAGAATATATACAAGAATATTAAGTTCGTTCCCATATATTTATTTTAACCTTTAAACATCCGCAAAACGGGAAAATTTGTGAAATAATGTTATGCTTGTAAGTAGAAGTAGCCTTGTTACCTGCTCAGATTATATTAAGAAATTGTTTAAAATTCACTATTCAAAACTGTTCGAATACTTCAAAATTTGGGAATATGGTATTCTTTTTTCTAATACGAACAGTTCAAATTTACTATTCGAAAAATATTTGAACTTTTGAATATTCACACACCCCTACTGTTTACATTGTAGCATTGCAGGACAAGGGTTTTTATTTGGTGAATTAGTATCTTATGTGAAAGTAATTTTCTAATATGTTTATAATTGTAGTTTTATTTCAGTGGTCTCGGTTCCGGAAAGGGAGAGTAAAAACACAGTCATTTCGTCCTGAATGTTCTAGATAGGGTGTAATGTTTGCTTGTTATGGTCAGGTGGCCTTGATAGGAGGCAGTAGCTTTGTTTTTTTTTTTTTTTTGTGTTATGGTTTTTAACGTGATAGTTTTGGCGCCATTTGTTGTTTTAATGCGTAGTTTCTGATTATGCCGTATAGGGTTCTAGATAATGGAACAAATGGCGGTCACGCCACCGAGGACTAGCCAATGAGAGCACAGCGTGTGGCACCCCTTTGCCCTTCGTTCTGGAATGTTTTGCCTCCGCCATATTAGAATAAGTCGTGACGCGATCCAGAGTGGACATGCGCGGGCTGCGGCCCTAAGGATTTTATGAAGTGAAGTTTGGGAAGTGAAATTAAACATGCACGGGTAGCACCGCAGTATCTACTCTTTAACCTTTCTTTCAGACAAGTTTGAACTCTACAAAATTTGTTTCCGCCCGTGCATGTAGGCTGCTAGGTGCAGAGAGCCAGGATGGCTACTCGTTCTTCTTCACCGCGTGTGTATTCACCGTGTGCCAATTTCTTACCTAATTTAAATGCCTGATATAGTGATGCTGTGTTTCTGCTTATAACTTTCTGTGAATCGGATCCACTGTACCAAGACTGGAATAATGTATTTCGTACTGATGTAAACCGTAATCTAATAAACCAGAAATAGTGGAATATAGTAAAGTATATTATTTCAGGACGAACCTTTTCTTTTAAAATTCTGACTATGCTTTTGGAAATTCAAAATTTGGTCTACAATATAACATAACCTACAAAATTATTACTAGTAAATTCCGGAGTGCGTGACTACCGACCAAAAGACATGTTCCAGCTTGTAACCATGCCTGTTTCGGGCTGGATTATCACCGAGCTAGTGCACTGGTCTAGGAGGACTGATGTGCTACATTTGCTGTAACGAGTGGAGCTCAGGTACTTGTACAAGAGCAAAACCGTTACATTTGTCGGCCCAAGTGGGGCTCAAGTACAAGGTGACGTAAACCGTTACAACATGCCCGCATATGCACACCCATTCTCACACACACACACACTCACTCACACTCTCACACACACACACTCACTCACACTCAGACTCAGACTCACTCACACTCTCTCTCACTCACTCACATAAACATGCAATTGGTGTCTCTTTCATTCTCTTTCTGTCTCGCACACACATTCTGTCTCTTTCTGTTTTCTCTCTCTATCTCTAATTTTAGTTTTTTTTTTTTTTTTTTTTTCTTATTTTAATATATTTTCCCAGTGTGGTATAAGACTAACTGACTGTACATCTTAAGTATAATAAGTATAGGTAATGTGTTTGTTCTAACCTAAACTGCAGTTTGATGTGACCGGGGCCACAGATGGTGATAATGTAAGAGGAGTGTTTGCCTGTAGTGATTGGAAGTGCAGATAGCAGGGTTCATGTGACCTTTGTCATGAGAAAGAATGAGTGCAAGTAGGCATTTTCTTTGTTGTGTACCAGTGATTGTTGAATATTACCTCCTTGATAACCTGTCTGTCTTTTTTACGTCCCTGGAGGTTGACTTGTAGGTGCAGATAGGTCCAGTGGAAACTTAGATGGGTGCAAACATTGTGCAACCCAGGCTGAAAATATTTATGGCATTCTCTGATGTGGTACAGCAAGTTGGTGTGGATGGTTCTTACTTGAGGAACCAAACATACCAACCCTTCCTGATTTTAGCAGGAGACTCCCAATTTTCAAGGCTATTTCATGCCAACTCATTTTGTTTGATACTCTCTTAATTAATTTAGCCACTTAGATCAAATAATAAAAGTTTCTAATTTTGCTGCTTGTCAGTAGCCTATGAGACAAATTTTAGCTGGCGAACATTTACTTCATATACAGTATTCAGTAAGTCCTCGCTTAAATCATCTCATGTAGTCGTTCTTACTATTGTGATCTGATTGACTTAATGTTGGCAACTGATTCATTTAGTGTTGCTTGAAACACGTGCTCTGTTTTATTGTGTCTCATCGTTTCATGCACCATTTATCTTGTATAGTAGGTACTTTTTCCTTGCTCTACTTACCTTACTTTCATCTTTAATACTGTGATATAAAATATTACATGCTATATACCCTATTTACCCATGTACCTACCGCACATTTTTTCACAAAAACAAACCTGAGAATTTGGGGTGTATGTCATACACGGAAATCAGGTTTTTGAATGAATAGGGCTTAGTGAAGTTGGATTTAATGTACTTTATAAACTGCTGGAAGGATTTATAAGAACGGAAAAATTGGTGTTTTACCCTTAAATCTCAAATTGTATTCCGTAAGCAGTTACTACAATACTACCAGAATTATTGTCAGCCAAGAAATCTGCATTGCATCGGCGGCTACCAATCCGCTGGACGTGCTGAGTGGCCCCAAGCCAGCTTGCTCATAGATCCCTTGTCTCACTCTCCCAGTCCATTGTGCGAGCATCTTGGCACAGAGAACCAAGGCTGAGATAGTGATTCATTGCTCCGCTAGAATGCGCCGCAACACAGCTTGCTATTTATGTATCGACAACTGCCGTAAGAGTGTAGTACACGCTGTCACCACTGCAGAGCATTCACATCACCATCCGTGTAGCAGCACTCCTCCAGCTTTTACTATCACTACTACCAACATGTCAAATGAAGATGGGCACTATTTATACTTTTGGGATGTAATTTAATTTTTAAGACGTCGGCCACATATTTAATTCACATAATATTTAAATGTTCTTTAATTATGTTTTTGAACCGAAGGCAATTGGAACTGTGTAGTGAAAAAAAAAAATTCTACTTGAGAGAATTTTGAAAATGTGGGGTCCATGTCTTACATGCGGGCAGGTGGTACATGGGTAAATAAAACTAAAATTACAGTTTGAGACTTTTAAAAAAGTGAACCTATGATTGTTTACCAGTGTCAAAAAACATTGATGCAATTCGTTTGTGCCGAAAGTATTTTTGTATTTACATTCTGCCACAGATTTCCTTTCCCCTTCATTTTAAAGTAGAGTTAAGAAGTTTTGCTTACCTTAACCGCTTGATGCCAAACTTTGTTAACATTCTTAACCGTCACTATATTTTTACCTGATGTTTATATTGTGTTAACGTAATTTGTAAACAAACCATGGCCACGCGCATCTACTACCAATTGTCCTTAACTTGCTAATATTTATGTTTGTTGTTAAACACATTTTTATTCTGTAAGTTCTATTTATGTCTGTCAACTCTCGATTTAACGACCCTTCATGGTTCCTGTGAATAGGGTCCTTATTAGAATATAATTATTATGCTTATTAAGCAGGAAACTTCTTAAGAGGGTTTTACTGTATAGTGTTCCTTATTAATTCTTGACTTTTATGTATCATAATTCATAATTTTTTAGAATGGGTGTAAATTCTACCATATTAATTATAACCAGTTGCGAAACCCTTTACAATACGTGGGGAAGGTTGTTATTGGCAAGCTGAAGTGCATATTGAGATATAGATGAGGGAATGTCATATTTTCCACATTCTTAGGAGTTTTACGTGTGTGACAAGGGCTGTAATTATTATTTTTTGAAGACTACATATTATGTCATATCAGAACTATTAACTGGTTAAAATTTTTAACAGTAGCAGGGTTAAAATGTTATGTTAGTTACCATTTTGTTTCCTGTACCTTGCACTGAGAATCTTAAGTTGCATGTCTTGATATGAAGATTACCGGCTGATAAAAATAATTACTGTTTTTACTCATGTACCACCTGCCTCTGTGTAAGACTAGTACCCCACATATTTATCATACTCTCAAGGGAAAAAAATTTAACTATACATTTTACATGTACGTAATTGCCTTTTGTTGAAAAATTCAAGTAAATAAAATTAAAGATTAGTTGAATTAAACTTGTAGACATGTCTTAAAAGTAAAATTGTCATCACCTTTTCGTGTTTTTTGGTCCCTGGGGAGGCTGGAACTACTGGCTTGATTGAGTCTCTAGAGGTGCCAACCTTGGGGAGAGGTTTGAGTGACGTTGTGCCTCAGTGAGTGTAGCTGAGGTGAGCCACGTAGCAGTCACTTATGGCATAGATTATGCTTTTACCTTATTCAAAAAGTTTTTTTAATATATTCTCATTATAGCGAAATGTCATGGTTCTGGGTTCAAACTTCGCTATAGCCGTTGTGCTGGGCCCGCACTTCCTTTCACGCATTTTGTGAAGATTCTACAATTGTACAGTTTACCAGGACTTAGCAGATCGTCAACTACAATATTGTGAATATTGACAATGGCATTGTACCGACTGCATCAGTGAACGACGTAATTTGACGACGTTAGAAACAGTTCAGACATTTTAAGTTATCAGCAATTAACATATATAATACTCAGCAGTTATATTTCAAACGCTTCCTAGTATCCAGAAATTCGCATACCTTATATTGTACTCCATTTGTTGTTTTGGAATATTTTACGTTGCCGTTTGTAAACATGACATTCTTCGCCATAGATGTGATACAGAGTAAACAGAGACACAGGTACAGGCAGTGAAGCTAGCCTCGTGCTACACTAGCGCTATCGAGCGACAATGGCGGAACCTCAAGAAATATTCCCGAGAGTTGTATTAATATAATTTTCACGTAATATTGTGAATGTCTGAAAGGAATTGTATATATAATTAATATTGTTCTAAATGAGACTTGTAATGTTTGTATTGTGTTTTCGTTATGTAATTCCAGGTTTCATAGTAATAATTGATATATTGTAATTTGCATGTGGTATTTGCTCCGCCGTGTTGGGCGGACTATTTTCAGGGATTTAATAATTGCTCGCTGTTAGTATAAAGCTTCGTATTTTTGTAGTATGTATGTGCGTTCAGTCGGCTACCTGTGAAATGTGAGTAACTCTTGTCTTTCGTATTCGTAAATGTGGAATGGGTTGTTATGCTGCAGGACTTGTAAATGATTAATTTGTGGTGCCTTGTTTAGTTTCTTGTTTAATTGTTTCTTGAGTTGAAGTCGTGTAGCATAATGGCCCAAGTCCTAGTGATTCGTTCATGTCTTGTGTTGTTTGTTGTTGTTTTCACTTTTGCCTGGTATATTAAAGTAACTGTCGCGTTCGGGATTTCAATAAGTAAACTAAAGTAATATGTAATATTATTCAGTGAGAGAGAGAGAGAGGGGCAGACATGTATTTTTCTATTAGTTTCGTTTGTTGATTAAAAATCTTTGTAGGCGTGCAATTTGATGCTTAGAATTGACAGAGAATGTAAACCATATCAGATTATTTAATAGTTAATGAATTGGATGTTTTGCATGCACCTTACGTGCCCGCTTATGAGACTTGTGTGAGGGTGTTAGTTGTGTACGCATACTACTGCGGTAGGTTATGCTTGTGTTGGAGATTGTGTGTTGGGGCGAGTGTCCCCTGGAAGCTTTAATTAGTAAGTAAGTATGTTTAGGGGCGTGTGTCCCCTCGGTTTATGTTAGGGTTTGCCGCTATAACCGAATTTGGCCGATCTGTCCCCTAAACCCAAAAATTGCATTGAAACAGTCTTTAATATTATTTAATTACAAAATAGCACGTTATTTTAAGGAAATATAGATTTATTTTAACAGTTAAGTATGCACTGGTTACAATGATATCCAACAAGTATGGGTGTGACTATTCGCTAAGTCAAAACGGGCTAAAATCTCCGCAGCATCAAGTAAGTATGGCTATCAATCGCTGGACCGCCTCAACGTGTGTCGCCTATGCGGGCGCGTGGCAAGATTGCACGCGCCGCAGTCAACATGATTACACTGCCGGCCGCTGCAGACCAAATGTAATCAGTTTAACAGGTGTAGCAATTTATTTATTTTAGCATGCATTGACTTTGAGCAAGGTCACAAGTTTGTGATTTTATTCCGGCAGTGTGCCGACAGAAAACATGTCTGACCTACGTGAGCGCTACCAAATCTAGATAGATTGTTCATTGAAAATCAATGCGAAAGCTAGACATGCTCGTTTTCACACACAGCCCACCACCCGTGATTTTTTTTACTTTTTATTTTTCTTTCTTCCCCGTCAGCTGTCGAAACACTAGTTCGAAAACAAATAAATGTAACTTACTCTTGTTCCCATGCTATTCCTGACGGCGTGTATGATACTTTATCAATGCAACGGCTAGCCCGCAAGAATTTATTGCTTCTTACTTAAGTTTATGGGACGTTTAGTGTGTTAAATTATAATTTATAATTAGTGTACAGTAAATGTTGAAATTGCCATTAAACTACAAGATAAAAACACGTATGGCCGACTGTGTGAGCATGAAGGTGAATCAGAACAGCAAATGCATTGACAGGAGACAGTAACGCCAATGCGTCCTCTCATCCGCTGTCCTTGCTACTTATCTCAAAAAGCTGAAGGTCTACGGAGTAAAATATGAGCGGTAGCAAGTTAAGCATAGATAAGCAAGAGTAGTTGTGTGGGTACGTGTGTGAAGGAAAAAGACAGGGCTATCGTATCTCCCAGAGGCATTTCTTCTGTTTGCGTGGTGTGTGTGACATGTATAGCCGGCTGCAATTATTCTTAGTGGAGGAACACCATAATGTCAGCGATTATTCAGTCAGAACACGCAGTTCTTGTTCAAAATTGCTGTGTCGTCATCTTAGCTGAGCTGAAGCTTTTTGGGAGCGCCTGACATCAGAGTCCAGCATCGGAGCCTTCCTCTTTTTATCTGCCCCCACTCCGGTCATGTGGTTTTTTATGTACAAGCAGGTTGATGGAGTGAGGGAGACATTATTGAACTCCCTAATTATAGCTGAATTATTCTAATGAACATACAGTATTTTTAAATAATTTTGCCTGCTCACAATGTTAACTTTTTCCATTGTATTCCTTCAAAATTTTTTTAATTTTTTTGCGGGCATTGCGATTACTGTCGTAGTTGCGGGGCTTGACTGTACATACATCACAATCCAAAATCGTAATCCAAAATTAAAATCAGAAATGCAAGCTGTTTGTGAAACTAAACATGGTTGAAAGCACAATGATAGCTACAGAAACGTAGTCAACGGTCACCTGTATTGATAAGGAATGGGGAGGGGGAATAAAGGTCACAACTATATATTTTTAGAACAATGCACACTTGAGTTTGGGGAGGGAAGCGAGGTGTCCAGGCAGAAGCATGACTCACGTGACAATGCCAGCAGGCAGGCTCGGTGGGGGGAGAGATGGCGGCGCGAGGGTTGCATCCGGCTAGCAAATACCTACTAACTTCACAAGGTCACGTACATCGCCGAAAGCCCGCTTCACATGGTCACGAATCTTGCTGCAAGCCTGCTTCACACGACTCACCATACGTGTTTCTGCTCATAAATTCATATTTTTCATGGACTTTGTTTGCAATTTTTTTGCGGTTCCTCAAAAAGACTTTACTATAACCGTGTTTTTGCTATTTCCGTGTTCGCTATGACGGGATTCTACTGTATTTACAATTTGCCACTTTGAATACACAATATTTACACTTTGCCACTTGAATACACAATCACTTTTACGCTTTTCACAGGAAGCTTTATTCTAATTATTTATAATATTACAACAGTCTTTGTACACTATGAATGATCATTGGTGTGGTGGAGCCTCGATGACATAGGTAACACCATACTTTTTGTTGGTGGCACACTACATGGTAGCCAGAGATGCTTGCGCGTTGGGTGTGATTTCTTTTATGTAGCACGACCCGATGCAGGTGAGCTTGACGCAATGCCATACGTCCTCTTATGAATTACGTTAACACTCGCCCCCAATTTTAACACTTTACCATTTAGGCCTAAAAGCACTAGTATTTGCCCACACCTTCGCTGATTGCCGTGTTGCCGTTTATTTTCACGTAACGATAATATTTCAGCATGTAAGATTGTGGAGACGAAGCTTTAATTGTGAAACAGTATTTACTTACGTCCAATTATTTATCCAATGTTTATTTTCCATGTATAACTACCTTCATAACATTTGTTAACCTGTACAGATGTTTGTTTACAAATATGACCGAGTGCGTTACCAGTGGTGACAATCCCGTGCACGAACTCTGTAAAAGTGCACTAATCAGCTATCACAGGAAATACGCACGTAAATATAAATTGTACTGTTTATTATTACTTAGAAATGTGTTTTATGATTATGTAAATGTTTTTGTGTGTCAATTATAGTATTAAATGTCAATACACGCATTTATAATTCAAGTCGGGAAGTTTGTTTGTGTAACAGAGTAACTTTGTGCCACGAGAGAGTATTTCCTTAGTGGGAGTGTGGCACACCTGTAGATGCAGACAGCCTCGTGCGGCCCGGCGGCCATTTTGCTAACGGTACTTTCAGCCCTCCTCAGTGGTATATAAGATGGGCACTGGGTCCAAGTAGTCAGTCGTCAGCGGCTCGGCCTTCGGGCCGGGTCAGCCTGGCACCCTCGCGATAGTTCGTTGGCAGCTTCTCGGAGCTCCTGTCTATTAACATCCTGGCTTCGCCCCCTCCCCCCTACATATCCGAGGCAACTTCTTGAAAATGAAGACCCTCACCCTTCTACCCAAACCACTTATGTCTTGGTACTTACACGATGAAGCCAGCTTGTTTCCGTAACTATGATTAGGGTACGACCGGCCACTCCACTTCCGCTTGCCCCTCTTCTAAAGAACTTAAGTCTGCACATGCGCAAACACTAAGCGCGTCACAGACGCGAGGTATTGCAGCGACGCACGTGTAGCCCGCCAAGCTTCTCCCCTCTCCCCACCCAGCCGCAACAACACAGGCTTGCCCTCAATTCCCCAGCCCTAATTTAAAAAGTTTGATATTGTATTTCACCAATTAGAGAAATATTACAGTACATTATTGTAGAAGCCACGTCGACCAGAAAAACAAACAGAAATGATATTGTTTTTATGATACTTCCTTCTATGATACTTCCTTCTATGATACTTCCTTCTATGATACTTCCTTCTATACTTTACAAAGACCCCATAACGAACACTAGTATTTATGTTCATAGTGTATTAGTTTTAAAGTGTATATGTTTTTATTAGCCGATGAATACCAGTTAAAAATTTACGAACAGAATAACTTCACTTATGGAAGAATAAAATGCTCCTATCATAATCTTGGATTCTTTCTATATTAGTAGATTAATTTTTGAAGTCATATTAAACACATGATTAATACTCATGTTATGTTCTTTCTGAAAGCTACACTGTAGCATATATGAAATATGAAACTTACTTGCAATAGTTGCCTTCTTATTGTTGCATTACATAATGTAGCATTGTTTAGTTTTGATTAAAATTCTGTTACATTTATGAAGAAGAGTGTCAACAAAATTACATTTTCGATTTGATTCGGGCTGTGTTAAACTAAAACACGGAGTCATCAGAAGTGGTGGGGCAATGGATGAATTTAGTTACCTTTTCATTTAACGACAGGAAACTGCGAACAATGATAATCTTTAATCATCTTGGAAATTTGTTAATGGCTTCAGGTGCGATACTTTCTATACTCTATGAGGAATATACTTATTTGAACTATACGATTAGTTTGATAAGTTTATTTTTATCCGGTGGACTACAGTTAACAATGTACATAGCACAATGAATACAGTTTCACTTGTATGCATTGTAGTATGTATAGGTTACCGTACCTGACGTAATTTTGCCCGTTTGATGCGCGGAAACAGTGAAGCTTAAAGGTTCATCTTTCCACACTCGATGGTAATAGCATCGCTTATATTAGCGGCGCGCCAAACTGCATTATGAACAGTGTTTTTCTACTACACATATTTTCGTTTGGGACTTGAAGCAGCGATCCTACAATTTTACTTGGGAAAATTTTGTAATACAGACTAACGCATGCTTCCAATGTTGTGTTTTACGAATCTGGGTAGAATTTTTCAACAGCTGTTTGAAAAAAGCTGTTTTTAGCCATTTTAAGGGGCCTCCAAAAACATGTTTCTAATTAGCATGTTGCATTTTTAAAGTGTTAGAAGTCTAGTTTTAACTGTATGTTTTTATTAGAATAAGTTTAATTTTTTTGCATAAATAGGAATAGGCTAGCACAGCACTCTACAACACTGTTCATGCGTCAGGTGCATAAGCCCTTTAAGAAATACATTTTTGATTGGTACTTGCTTCAGAAGCATCGTGAATGCGAAAACGGGAAGGGAAGTGGGCTCAACAACTCATCAACAGCCGAGATCGTTAGAAACGTAACACATTGTGGTGGTGCTGTCTTTCTGCATTGTTGTGTTGCTGTGTGTCGTCTTCGGGTTGTATATGTTTGTGTGTCGTTCCTTGGCACACTGCGACACGTGTAAATGGTTTATGTGCTTTGAGTTATTGTTGTTACTGAAAGATGCAGCTTGCAGGATGACGATACCAAATGAAACACAAAGAAACACACCTATCTGTTTTACGACTATTTATTTGTAGCTATGATCAGTGTTCCAATATAAATATGTGTCCATTGTAAACAACCAAAATAACAAGATTAACCGGTGACGTGACATGAGATAGTTCGCCAAAACAACTATTCCCGAGTGTCTGCCAAAGACAATAGAGACGCACTGTACTGCGGTTTACAAACTTAATACTCGTAATCTGCTTCACTCAGGAAGATGGCTATACTATTATATATGGTGCAACACCTTGGCACACCTGGAGCTACTGAGTACAAAAGAGAAAAGTAAAAAAATAAACACAAGATGAAGTTTAACCAGAGCGATTTCGCCCCCGAGGCTTGACTACCCCGCGCCAGCGCTCCCATACACATCCTCCCTGTCCCGCCATGACACTTTGACTGACGTCTTCCAGGACGGACACTCGGACTTACTTGGCCAAGCGGCGGAGTGATACAACAGGATCCAACTTGCTTAAAAAACTGGTCGACGGACATTTATAACCTAAAAATTGTATGTAACATAGTTACTGATAAATTTACAAAGCATTTTATTCCATAATACCAGCTAAATATTCATTAGTTTATTAATTGGGGATGTGCAGCGTCATTAATCTGCCACGGATCACCACCTTTTCAGAGTTTTGCGCCCGACACTACCACCCACGTCGAACGAGAAATGGCCGGCAGAGCCCCCGCATTCCAGCACGTCCCTGTACGTGCCTCCAAGCGAGTGAACTCTGACCTGCCTGCCAGATAAATCCATCCTAACACAGGCTAGCTCAGAGCTTATTTGAAATTTTAAAAGCCAGCACTTCTCTGTACGTGCTTCCAACTAAATGAACTCTGACCAGCCTGCCAAATAAATCCCATTCCAGGAGAAGCAAGCTAAGAGGCTACTTGAGATTTAAAAAATCCAAACAAGGCAAAATATAAGAAAAGTTTACTTAGAAAAGTTGCTTGAAATTAAATTAGCTTTAAAATGAGTACAAACACGATATGACTCCTTCAAAATTGACACTTAAAATTAAATACTTTTTTCTTGCTTTAACAGTTCAATTTTAAATTTTGAATAGACTTTTAATGTTAATTTCTCTGTTAGCATCCCCAATTAATATGTTGGATCCCGCTGTATACATCCTTATACCTGGTTAAGTTTGCCTACTTAATTTGTTATAAACAACAGAAAAAAATATTAATTATGACAAAAAAAATTAATTTAAAATTACTGAATGATAAAGAGGCCAAGTAGTGCTACATGCCAGTGCACGTCACAACATACGCAACAATGGTTCAAAGGAACTTGGGAAGGAATTGGTCATGACTTTTTGTTAGGTACTCCATCCTAGTATTTACCCAAAGTGATTTCAGGAAGCCATGGGAAACAGAAATGATGACAGAAGACTGGAATTGAACACGTATGCTCCCTAACGCGAGTGAGCACGTCCAATATTCTAAACATTCTGCTAACTCGCTCGGTTGTGGGTAAACAGAGACATAATTTATTTCAGCACATTTTTAGATAAAGTTATAGGATGAAGGTAGTTTTTTATAGCAGAATGGGTGCAAAATTTAGGAAAATATTGCCTCTTCTAAAAAATAAAATAAAAGACTTCTATGTCGCCGTCAAAATGCTTCGTTTTATAAAAAATATTTTTTTTATTTCAATTTTTTTCAGCAGTTACATTTAATGTTTTGCTGTGCTGTGCTGTGCTAATATACTAACAATATTGTTTTTTTGAAGTAATTATTTTGCTTATAAAATCTCAATTTTGCTTAAAAGCTCTATTTTCATGTTCTGCTCTGTTGTGCTGAAATGCTGAAAATGATTGTTTTTTTTAAGTAATTAGGCTGTATGGTCAAAAGTCTCAAATTTTTTTAAACAGTTGTAGTTATTTTTTCTTTGCAAAACAAATATGTTAAAATGAGTGTGTGTTTGTTGTATGTAATTACTCTGTTGATTTTTAATATATTACGTTTTTAAAATTGACTAAACAAATACAAAAATAATTTCTGGCATTAAACAATGTATAAGATTTCAAACGAAAAAAAAACTTGGGGCAGATGTAAAGAGTAGCTGTTCTTGAGAAAATTCACACAACAGTTCATATTGTTTGCAGCGAATAATATTGTTATTTAATAACTTAGGGTAACTATTACTGCATCAATTATCTATTACAAGCACCCCACATTTTTTTTTCCCCATTAAATCTTTCAAATATTTCCGTAGGATAAATTATTTTGTACTTTACAGTCGGTACTTAAAATTGGGGCATATTTAAAAATACTGTATATTTATTTCAAATTATTTCCTGCGTTTAAGTCTCGTGTGTGTTAAATTTTGCAATCTTATGTATTAAACCTAGTACTATTTTTATTGACATTTCCCCCTCGTATATTGCAATGTCATCCTGTTCTGAGCTACGTCTAAAGTTTCAGGACTCTAGCTCATCAGGAAGTTAGTTTAAAATTGATTACAAAATTTGTACCGAACAGCGAGACCATAAAGCAAGTTAATAAACCCCAAAATTAATACACTGTTTATTTTTACCGAAAAGACAAAGAGACAAGAAAACGAGTTCGTAAAAACGTGTTTGAAAATCTGAGATTTGTTCAACATTTGCACTTTATGTTTTACTATGTTCTACTGATAATATGATAAAATGATAATGTTTTGTAGTAAGTAATTTGTTTAAAATATCTCAAATTTTTCCAGTAGTTTTACTTCATATCTTACTGTATTGTGATGTGTGTAACAATGAGACATGACGAGACTCGACAGCTGTCTAGTGATGTGACGTTAGTATAGAGGAGGTGGGGTGAGTACAGGACAGCAGTGGCTAGGAATGGGGGCAAGGAGAGGTTGCGATACCGGACATACCCGAATCGAAGTTACGGAAACGTCCGAAGCTGGCTTCATCGTGTTAAGTACCTAGACATAAGTTACCAGACATGCTGAGAGCGTGGGAAGGAAAGAACACTGTCAAATCCGTGCCGTGCATGAGTAAAAGGGAGTGCACCCTAAGAAATTCCAGTTCTAAAGTGTTGGTACGCACTTCGCTGCTTCGTAAAGCTAATGGAAGTTACAGAATATAGTAAACTTTCCTTGAAATCAGGTGGATCGCCATATGATTACCAGTAACCCAGTATTGTTATTGAGACAAGTAGTGTCAACGACCACCGTGCCTAACGTCAAGAGGCTATTAGAGAATGTAAACTTCTTGAAATCAAAGTGATGATCACCACACAGTTTCTGCCACAAATTAGGCCTTAATTTCGTCCAGTATCTGAACGGCCCGGATTGCCATGTAGAATTGTATGCATCATAATATGTCATGTGGGCTTAGTATTGTATTTCCAAGTTGTCGTATCATTGTTATTGTCGTATCTCATATTAAGGCTCCAGTGTTGTAATGTATGTCATCAAATTGTGATTGACTCAAACCCTGATTTTGGACCATGTACCAAAGCTAATGTTGTACCATGCTGTGACAAGTACTGTAACTTGTGTTCATGAATATAAACACGCCATGAAACTGAATTACCGTACCTTGTTTTCTCCTTTCATGAGATTAACTTGTGTACCAACCCTTGGTATCCAATGCAAGGTGAGTGCCTTGCCTTGCCCTCTATTTATGTAAAGATGACACCCTATGCTAGCAAGTAGAGTTTGTACTTGTTGGATCCCTCAGTAGTCACTCGCTGAGTCGAGTATAACTCTACAGTAGAACCCTGTTATAACGTTTCTCAAGGTACCCAAAAAATGTTCACATTATAAATGGGAAAACTTTATAAGAGGGTAATTTCCTATTACAAAACAGTTTTTGGAACCAAATGAAGGTAGCATTATAACCATGAAAACGTTATAAGTGGGATCACTATAAGAGGGTTCTACTATCATCTACTCTAGAAGAACCACACCAATATCTCATGCCCTTTACCCTAAAGGTTTTCTAGACACATACACTGCTCATATTCAGCAATCTTACTTGCAGCCCCGCACGTCTAGCACAGTGGGATTAGCATCAAGCTAAGGCGGCGTGGTCCTCCCTCTCGAGCCATCCAGTTTATTATTGCAGGGACAGGGCTCCCTTCATAAGAAACAGCCTCTTGGTGCAGGAAGGGAGTGAAGCGTTCCCTTCACAAGAAACAGCTCCGAAGGGAGGTAGGCCATTCCCTTCGCATAAAACAGCCCTGACAGGAGATGGGAGTGTTCTCTTTGCAAGAAACAACTCCTAGGTTAGGATTGAAAGTGTGAGTCCTGTCAGGCTGTGGTGTGCTGAATAACTTGATAACTCCGGGGAAGCCAGCTACCAGTCAACTGAAGAGCCTGGCAACTTGCACCCCTTTTATACCCAAAATCTGAGGCCCTGGAAGGTTGAATTTCCTGTTAGGTAGGTGGTAAGATGGCGACAGATAGCTAGGGTTCTCTGTGTGACAGGTGCACCATCCTAACATCTATGAATTTCTCTGCCATGAAAGTATACTTGGAATATTTTTATGGTGCAGGTTTCCCTCAGGTCACACATTTTACTGTGATGCCAAAAATGTAATAATCAACATGAAAAAAAACATATTTCATATAGATAAAATATGCGCTTATTAACACAAGTCCAAGAAGCACGTGTCCGTAAATTGGTAATCTCTCACTAGTGCACGTTTGGAGTTCATAAAACAAACACTGAATCACGTGAGTAAAAGTTACTAACTAGCTATTGTATTTACAGTGTGTTTTTCTTACGTTAAACATGGACAGTGCAAAAAACTGCAAAAAAAATTGGGGGTGAGCGTGTTTAGACTTAGTGATTTTACGACGTGGCGTCAAAATGACGCCCCAGGCCAGAAGTGTATAGTATGTTCCTCAGCACGGTTTTCATTTCAAAGTAAACAATGGTGATGATGAAGACTTGCACGCTGTGCTTCATGGCACTTAAATATTTTACAGCCACAGCTTATACAGGACTGTTTTCTGTCTGCAGTTATTGGTACTTACAAAGCGGCTGTACTACAGCTCATTCCAGCGAAGCAATTGAAACACTGTCTCGGTTTTGGTTCTCTGCACTGCCACATGCTGCGCTCCAAGTATCTAAATGCTCACTCATCTACCGGGCAAAAGGATCTAGGTGCACGCTGTCGTAGCACAGAGCTCCAATGGTGGATTTAAGAGGGACTACCTGACTAAACCACCCCCCCGCCACCAACTAAAAAATATAATGTTCAACACTATGTAGCCAAAGTATGTCCCGTCATCTCAAGGAAACTGGAGTTTGGTTCTATGATGATCAAAGTACATTTAATGTGTCCTACTTGTGTGTACTGTATGTTATTTTTAATTTTCTTTAACAGTAAACAACAACACTTTTGAGATGGCTGGTATTTTTTACAATCCATAAAATCACGTATTGTTCCAACCCCTCCACCCACCCTCCGCCCCAAAAATATGTTGCTAAATCCGCCACTGCGCATCTCTGCACATCCCAGCAAGCTGGCAGCTACCACCAGCTGTACACACGCGCTGCCGTTGCCTCGGATGTTGTTGATTCCGGTGGGAGTATTTACTGCTAACAATTTACACTCTGTTACTAAATGCACTAAATGCAATTTTTTTCTCAAATTACTTCTGCCGGCCACCCACGAACGTCTCTGCCACGTCAAATTTTCATCAATCAGCATATTTTGAAACCTACAGTTTAAACCTACCTGTGTAAAAAGTAGTAAACTTCTGGCCATCAGACAAGCAATAGCGGTTTGTGCTATAGGGTTGCAGGGCTGCAGCCCTCCCTGATTATTTAGGAACTACAGTAAATAATGTTCATTTTCACTGCTGGTGTTATGGAAGATAATTTGTAATGATACCTTTTGAACTACCTACTTGCCAAAACCATCAGCTGATTGTGATGTCTGAGGAATGCAAGAAAGTTTTAAAGATTTACGTGTGTACGCGGTTCCTGCCTCGGGCGGTCTGAACTAGGCAGGGCTGTGAGGCGAGCAACCTGTCTGACATTGCTGGCGCATTCACAGAGCGCACCCCGGTCTGGCGAACCAATGAAGAAGGGGGGGCGGGGTGTCTGATAAATGGCGCGCTTGTGAGCTGCTAGCAAACCAGCCCGGCTTGCAAGACCTGCACAGTGCACCATGCTAAAACTTGATTTTCTGTCCGGCCACCACCATAACCATTTATCAGATACAAAAGGTTTTTTTTTATTGGACGTCCTTTTCAGATACCTTCAAAATTTGTCTTATTTATGATTCCGCAGTAGACGAAACAGAAAGCCATAAACAAATGTACCCTCCCTATACGCGAGTATTTCGTGATACTGTGAATTACCATTAGAATTTACCATTCTACATGTATTATTTCACTGAATTTATTGAGATATTTAGGCTGCTTTTAATATTTTAGGTCTTAAGAGTTATTTTCTTTTGTTTCTTTATATTTTAATTAGGTAAGTATAAATACCTTTCTTTGTATTTATCAAAGTCATTTGAAGTCTTTAACCTCCCTGCTTGCGTACAGCCCTTACCCTATATAGACTGTTCACAATAAAGTTAGCACTGTATAACAAGTTATTGCAAATTTGTTCTAAGACTAGAACGACAAATTAACTTCACGGACAAGTAACGGGTATCCACACATTAGTTAAGTGACCATTTAGTTGAAACCTGATTTTGACTTAATATTTTCATTTTCAAATACAGTAAGATGTAGTAAAGTTAAAAGTGTAAAAAAGAAAACACATGAACTATAGTACATTAAATTAATGGTGCATTTTGGTTAAACGTGAAAGACAGTAATCCAAATGCATGTTAAATTTGTTAAAATAATTTTTGTGGATTTTCAAATTAATACCGTGAAAAGTTTTGAACTGTTTGAGAAACTGGAATGGTGGTAATTTCTTGAAACATTTCTTGATTTCCTCTACCAGTGACTAGGGAGGTCCTTTAACAGAACGTTTATTTAAAAAAATATTAATAAATCTACCAAAAGTATTTTCAGTGTTAAGACATGAGAACTGCTAAAATAGTACCATTTTGCATCTTGAAATCCAATTTTTAGAAGGGCGGGGGGAGAATCCCCAAACCCCCTTTTTTTATTGACAGATAAGTGTTCCTCCTCATATGCAGCTGTACATATATCAAAACCTACAAGCCCCGCCTGCAGACATGTTTAATATAGCGCATTAATGTGAACACTGAGTAACATTTTGAACAAGGATGTGGATAAGGACAAACAAAAAAATTGTTTTTTCAGCAGGCGGTTGCTGCGAAGCATAGCTTGATGTAAGAAAGGGGGAGGGGAGGTCGAAGAACCGAGCATTCTCTCTCTTCCTCCCACTCTTGACCACCGTGTCAGGCCGCAGTTCATATCTACAACTCTGTCTTCTTCCCCCCCCCTCCTCGCTCTGCTTTTTTTCCACGTATTTTTTTTTTTTTTTTTTTTTTTTTTTTTTTTTTTTTTTTTTTTTTTTTTTTTTTTTTCAGTGTATAGTGCGCACCTTTGATTTTTAGCACTTGTTTTCGAATAAAAGTGCACATTATGCACGAGTAAATACAGTACTACATAATATAAGCAGCATAACTTAGCCTCGCACCACACTAAATACATAGTATACGTTTGACAGTATCAGACAACAAATCTACCTCTCTTTATAGATACAGAATTTTCATAAAATTAAAGTTTTAAGTGCTTCATATATTAAATTATATCATTTGACCATTCGTAAAACTTGTCAACCCTCTCTTACCTAGCTATTCTGTACCAAATAGAACTTTTGTGAGACACTAACCACCACTTCATCGCCACTGTCGGTTTCACAATCATCCATCATTGATATCTCTGCTACAAGTCTATACAGTGTTATAGCTGCCTAACTCTTCTGCACTACATTAGTGTAATTTTGTTTATTTAGATATCTAGATTACCAATACATTTTGAGAACCTCTTCAGTATACTTTTTGAAACATTAAATGCTGTGATTCTATAGAAATATGGCATGTGCAGAACTGTTTTCAGAGAAGTTCTTTTGTGCTGGTTTAGGTGCTGATTCAGTGGAAACTGGAGATCCCAGAGGAATGGTTTTGTCTTAGTCCAGTGGAAATACAGTTTGACCTGGGACAAATTGCAATACAAACGATTCCTTCATAAACTTTACTGTTAGTGTGTACTGGTCACTCCTGTGAAAATCCCCTTTGACTCAAGTAGGGGAAGTTAATTTTTTTTTTTTTTTTTTTTTTTTTTCAAAATGTTGATGTAAATGGCCAATTTACCTTTAAAAAAAAAAAAAATTAATTTTATATTGGTTACCCATACTTAAAATCAGATGATGATTTTTTTGTTCCTGTGGTCAGAGTAAAGTTAGAATATTTATAGTACTGAATATAAACCTTAATAATAAATAATATGGGTTAGATAAAATGTGATAACTGAAAATAAAGAAAACCAATTTTAATTTTTTACATGCTGACTTTGTAATCTGGGAATTTTTCTAAGAGTCCAGTCCTAGTGTACTGCATAATTCTTTGTTCCTTGATACATTTCTATGGTCAAGGTTTACAAATATGGCAGGTTTTTTCCCTAACATATCTCCATTGAAATGACAATATCACATTTACAGCTGGATCTCATTGAGTAAATTATCCTTAACTCTGTACCTGTCTCTCTCTTTCTCTCTCAACATTTTAAGTTTCATTCCGTACAATTTTCTTAGAAAATTTATATTTGTAAAAGTTTGACAGTTACACTTGAAATTGTTTTGGGTATAGTGATGTACAAAATTAACATGTATTTGCTTTTTTCAGGACAAGAAAATGGTGTAATGTTTCATTGATTTGGTAACCTTGACGAGCCTAACTCCATTCAGTAGTGTGCAAAATGGAGGCAGTAAAGATTTGTGCCATATGCAAACAGTCTACAACATGCAATGACAGCATAGTGTTGGAAGCTAAAGGGGCTGAGACTGTAAATAAATGTGGGATCATTAGGGGGGTTAAGATATGTGTGGAAGTAGGAAGTGAAGTTTATATTGGCTGTAAAAAGAGGTTCACTGACAAAAGAACTCTAAACAAACCTCAGACATCACTAATTGAACCCAGCTTTATGAGGAAGTGTCGTGCTAGTGACAAATTTGACCCAAAGACTGATTGTTTTGTTCGACAAAGGTGTACTTCTCAAAAAAACACAGTGCTACAGATGAACCACAAAAAGTGCGGACGAGTGAATTTATAAATTCAATAAAGAAATGTTGCCAAATGAGGGGCGATGAGTGGTCAGTTAGTGTCCTGAGAAGAATAGAATACTTACTCAGTGATTTACATGCTGCTGACTGTGTGTATCACAAAACATGTAGTGGGAATTTTCGAACCAGCCGTCAAATTCCACAGGAGTATTGCTGTGTAACTGCAGAATCAAAGAAAGGTGGGCGTCCCCAGAACAAAGAACAAAAATTAGCTTTTCTTAAAACCTATACTTATTTTGAAAATAATGATGAGGAGCAAATTACTATATTGGATCTTCTATTAATCATGGAGGATGAACTGCAGGATATTGAAGAATCAGCATACGACAGAACGTGAAAAAGAAGCTACATGAGAAGTATGGCAATGACATAATACTTAACCAAGAAGGAAAACACGATGTTGTTACACTTACCAAACAAGCTGAAAATATTTTGTGTGATTACTATGAGAAACCAAAGGACAGAGACATAGATTCCCAGAAATTAATGTTAATTGAGGCAGCAAGTAAAATAATTAAAAACGATATAAAATCTTTAAACAACCAAATGGATGGTCATTATCCTTCCTCACCAGAGATTAATCTCGATAAAAGCCTAGCTTAACTTCCAAATAGTCTAAGACTACTCCTCAAAATGCTTTTTTGTAGGAGCAGGCTGTGACTTGAAAATTGCATCCATACGACAGTGTATTATGCAATCTGTTCGCCCTAGTAAAATTCTTGCACCCCTCCAATTAGGACTTGGTGTACAAGTGCATCATCATTACCAATCGAAATTCTTACTTGAAACATTGCATAAACTAGGGTACACATCTAGCTATGAGGAAATTTTACGATTTGAAAGAAATTCTGCTGTAATATCTTCTACAAATTTTCCCTCAAACTGAAGAACAAACATCTGTTATATTCATTGCAGATAATATTGACCACAACTTTTGTACTTTGGATGGTGGGAACACAATACATGCAATGGGGATGATAGCTGCTGTAACACAGGAAAATATGGCTCGTTTAAACTTCCTAGGAAGAAGGTCACAGATGCTGAGATTTTAGAGATTGGCTGCCCAAAACTACACCATTACAAATACAAATCAGAACAAAGCCCTATGATATTTTGTGATATTCCGCATATTGCCAATACAGTCACCAATGTAGATATATTGTGGCAGATTTCCTTTATTCTTAAGCCTGACCATTCTAACTGGTCTGGTACTATGCATATTCTTCATGACAGAGATGACAATCTTTGCATAAATACATGTAAATCTACAGTAAAGTATTTACTGATCGTTGACCTACAGCCATCCGATATGACATGCATACTGTCAACACTGACATTTATGTCAGACCTTGGCCGTGAGCAAAATGTAATCCCAGTGATAACGTTTGATCAACCACTGTTTTGGAAAGCTTCAAAAATTATTCAGCAGTACTTACAGCTTAATCACATTTGCTTACTTCTCGGGCCATTCCATATTGTGATGAACCTGTTAGGTGCTATTGGAAGTAGTATGAGTGGATTGGGGTTACAAGAAATTCTGGAGCAAATCTATGCTGAAAAAGCAGTCAGCCATATCCTGTCTGGAAAAGCATATTCGCGTGCACTGCTTGCACATCTTATGATAGATGCATCTCTGAACACCATGTTGTTGGAGAAGTTATTACAAAATTCTGACGAGACTTCTCAACATCACTGGAAACAAGTTCCCGAGATATATGACAAAGTAGTGATACTAGATAGTAATTTCAGTCAATGTTCACAAGAGAGTTTGATCTACATATATGGCCTTCTACAATCTGAAAATTCGGAGCTGGAGCTGATATCGAGGACAAGTGAGCTTTGGATTCACTATCAAAGTGTAATAGCTACTGTCAAAAAGCTAATCACAGCCGACCGTACTGGATCCTTCCCATTGCACATTGAAGGAATATCCGAGTCTCTCCCTGTATTTGCCTCTTCTGGGCATTTCAACTACACTAAAGCAGCTTATCTGCATTTACAAAATATCATAAAGCTCGAGGAAACACATCCTGATATTTTTGTTAAGTTCATGAAAGGGTGCCATGTTGTCAGGCGGAAAGAAAATAAATGGTCTGGAATAGCAACAGATCTCTTGATGGAACTGTCACTGATGCGTTCTCTCAAATGTACTGGAGGATTGACAAGAGGAAATGGAATGTCACCAGTTCAAAGAGCAATCCAAGAGCAATTGTCGATGCCAGTATGTGCAGAATACAATGCTGCAATACAAGATCTCACTGTGGTGCACTACGATTCAAGTGAGCAATGCAATGATACATTTCAGTCACGAAGACTAAGAGATTCTGCAGATACAATAAAAGTACTTGACTCTTTGAAATTAGCTAATCCTTTCGACGATGATCCAACACTTCGAACTATTGCTAATGGCATTACAGCAGGGGACGAAATTAACGTTGATCAATTCATTGCAGTTGGACAGAAGTTTTTGAATGAAATGAAAGACAAAACCATTGATTTCTCTATTAAAAGAAGCAGTAAAATCAAAACACTTGAAACTTCATCTATTTTAAAGATGCCTCTTCAAAACACCACAATTGATTCAGCGTTGTTGTTTCAAAGGGCTTTCGTAATGGCATCTTTCTTTTGGAAATGGATCTGAAGGATATATTACTTAACTTTCTGCATATCCGACCTCACTGTTTGAAAGTCCTTCACTACTTCGCCACGCAGAAAAATCACATCTTTTGAAAGTTTTCCGAAGTGTCAATGGCAATGAGAATAGCACAACTGAGAAAAATGAAATAAATGGTCAATATATTTTAGATGGGGTTCCTTAATTCATAGATTGCATTGGCAAAATGGCTTGACATATGAAGAAAAAGCTAAGAAATATTCTTCATTTGTTTTGTCTCATTATGGCAGTGCGGTAGTAGTATTTGATGGGTACATGTGTGGTCAAAGTATAAAAGACAATATTCATGCCAGGAAATCAAAAGCAGATGGACAAACTGTGAATTTTTCAGCACAGAAGAAGTTTAATGGGCACAAAAGCACATTTTTATCTAACAAGATGAATAAACAACAAATTATTGATCTCATAGATATGCATCTAACCCAACAAGGATGCCAAGTTGTACACAGCAATGATGATGCTGATCTGGACATTGTAATGACATGTCTAGAGTCTGCCAAAATGCAAACAACTACTTTAATAGGTGAGGACACACATCTAATAATATTACTGTTGTACTGGATACCGACTCCTTCCACCTTCAACACTTATGTTAGAAGTGATTTAAAGCACGGAAGTCAGTCAAAAGGCACTACACAACATGATGTGGCAGCCATAAGAAAACATTTTGATGACACTTCTGTTAAAATACTGTTATTCGTGCATGCCTTCACAGGATGTGATATGCGGATGCCGTAACCGTGGATTACCATGTACATCTGTGTGTGGTGATTGTCAGATTTCAAATTGTAACAATTGCACGTGGCCTTATTAGGACAATTCAGAAGAGGAAGAGTTGTAATGGAAAGTGTGTCATGTATCGTTGTTTTAACAGTGTATGATATTGATGCTATAGGGCACGTATGCATGTATAAAAGTGTTAAAATTGTATTAATTTTAGATTTTTAGTATGTAGGATTTAAAATCAATGAGATTCAGAAGGGTTTGTATTTTGTAAATAGTTAAGAGCAAAAGTATCATTTAATCGGAGTAGTGTGAATATGGATTTTTTACAAGAAAAACCTGTACTAGATCTGTTCAGCTTGAGATGACATAAGCTGATATCACAAGTTACTTTAAAAATCTACTCAAGAATATTCCTTTAAAGTGCAGGTAGATAGCATTATCTATTATTCCCTGGGTACTTATTCACAAAGTCATGAAAAATTCCACTGTAAAGGTTAAATATTGAATTTTATTTTACTTTTGACTATGTTTATGTTTGATGTTGCCTACACTGGACTTTTTTTTTTCTTGTTGTTGCTTTGACAAGAGGAACTCAAAACCACTCAAATGTTTTGAATATGGACAATCAATTTCAATAGCAATGCAGTTTGAGGAAATTTACCCATTTTTGTCACGTCAATAGAAACAAGTGGCCAAAAAATGCACTTCCTCTACTTGGATCAAAGGGGATTTTTTCTCAGACATGTTCAGAATGTGTGTATAGTCATAGTTACGAAGAAAACATTTGTATTGCAATTTGTTAAACTTTGAGGTCATTTTTTCCTTATTTCCACTGGACTATCTAGCAAAACTCCTGTTTCAATATTAATTTGTGAATAGAGGAAATGTAAAGGTACTGTGTGGTGTTTGTAAAGATGGACCCTGGAGCACAGGCTACATTCCTGACAGCAGTGCCGGGCTGTTGTCTGGCGTTCCATTGGCCGCGCCTCGATAAAGACCAACAGTTGTGTGTGCGCCTTGTGGATGTGCCTGGTTGCCTCTGGTCGGGCGGCTTTGTCATCAATGCCAATGATTCCCGCCACATCATTGTGAGGTGTGTATCAACTCTACTAAAAATTTCCTAGCACACTATACATAAAATTAATTATTTATAGCACTTAAGTGGAATAACAATTGGAAACCCTTAAAAATAGCATTTTGAAATTGATTTTATAACATTTCAAAAATTAAATTTAGCATTTTGTAGCATTTTCATATTTTCACTAACTTTACAAAACTTTCATTTCAGACATATACAACACTTTGAATTTTTGCATGGAGATTCATGTCCTCTTGTGAAAAAATAATTATAACTTCATTACAATGTAATGTTCACAATGTATCTCAGGCTACCCAATTTGGTAACATTTGGGAATATTGTCACGGGGGCGTAGCTGGGTTAGGTGGGATCGCCCAGACTAGATTACTAACAACCAACTAAAAAAAAATTAAACTCATGAAACACTTCCTAGTTAAAAACGAACACTCGCTTCAAAAGAATACTGAACAAACTCAGACATTGCGAGATGTACCAGGGCAATTATAGATGACGTTAGAATCATACACAAATAAAAGAAGAAAAATAATTAAATTAAAGAGAAGGGTTAATAGAAGTAAAATATAGTGTGTTCCAGACACAACACAAATATTTATTTAAGAATAAAATACAATCTGTCTCTATCTGAACTTGACTCAATGGTAAACTGATTTCATCTACAGACTTTAAAATATTACAAGGGAACCCTTACTGCCATGACAAACTATTAAAAAAAACAATTAGTCAAAAAAAACTAAAAGAAACAGGCAAGTTAAATTCAAATTAAAACTTTAAACTGTGGTACAATATAAATGGAAAAACAGAAGAAAGAAAAGCTCAAAGTGATAGCCTAAGCCTACATGATTTTGAAGAAGAAAACTAACTGTTAAAGTAGTACATGACTACTATTCCCGTCTATACTTACATACCTAAATACTGCTGGTGGCCAAGACGCCACAACTCATCTAGACCATCTGGACCGACTGACGGTTCTCTAAAAACTGCTCTCTACTCACGTCTACTACAAGATACTTATACACTACTGAAGTGGAATAATAAACAAATACAAAAAGTTTGTACGTCACATTTTTAAGCCAGGGTGCGGCCGTCCTCCTGGCGTGGAACTCTACGATCTGCACTCCATCACCGCTGAAGTTAAACTCTCTTCTCGGTAAAACGCTCTTACTTTAAAAATATGGTCCCGCGGACGACAAACAACTCTACAAAAACATGACGTCGGCCGATGCGGTCAACGGACTCTACCGGGGCACAAAAGACAAACGAAAAACAAGGCTGCCAACTGTAAGGAGGATTGTAGGAACAACACAAGCGCTTACAGTTGTACCAATTATGTCTCTGGAGGCAAGGATGACAAACGTGTCGCTGGAGAGTAGGGAAAGACAGAGAGAGGAGGGGATAAGCTAGAGGGATTGGTACTCTTGACAATCGTGACGAAGCGACACGACAAACAAGAGAGGGAGGGGGAAAGGAGAAGGTAGGAAGAAGGCGAACAAAGGGGGTGGGGGGAGAGGAAGGAGTCTACTGGCCTTGGAAACTAGCAGCTGGCCGGATCACGTCATGCTAAACGAGCATTGCCCTACGAACACAGCACATTTCCGACGTTCCTATGTGCGCTAACCCGGGGAGAAACACATTCGCAGCACGCAACACGTGTTTACTGACTGCGCATTTCTACAGCTGTTGTTATGAGGGAATTACCGTGAAGCGAACACATGTTTGTTATCCCGCTTTCGCTGGAAACTAACGTGACGGGAACGAAAAAACACTGCGTGGCACTGAGCCATATCTAAATTTAGATGCTCGGATCATCTACTATACTCCTTCAAGTTATCAACAGCCCTCAAAGTCCCTATTACTTAAGAAAAAAGCTAAAGTTAACACACGGATCTTAACAAAAAAGGAAATGAAAACAAAAAGGACAAAACAAAAAAAAAACGCTTCGTGACAATATATTTATACATTGATTTTGTGCATGTTGCACAACTCAACATTTTCTTCACTCTCAGAGAATTTATCATCTGTGTAATTTTTTTCACACTCAGAAATAAACACTTTCATTTGTGGTGTGTCAATTGCTGCGAAAATTACTGCTGAAGAAACCTGTTTTTTTTTTTTTAATATTATTACTAGCTCTGGCGAAGGCACACAACCTGCATTTGTTTAGACTGCAATCACAGCTCAACGCCAGATCATATCTGTGTGTGTGGGAGTGTGTGGGGGTGCGCATGTGGTGTGTGTGCACTATCTTATCTACCAGGTTTTTCTCGTGTGCATGCACACACGTGCGCGTGTTCATGAAAGAGAAGGATTCCGATGTAACACAGTGGGCTCCAATTGTTCTTAGTGAAGAAACTTTATACTGTATGTCAACCGTTATTCTGTCAGAACATGCAGTTCTTGTTCCCATAGCCATGTCGTCATTTGATAACAGTATGTCTGGTGTCTACGGCATACTCTTTGTCTTTCTCTGATCCCCAGTTGCAAGCTGTTTGTTTAAGTTTATGTACAAGGAGGCTGAGGTAGGAAGAGAGAAGTTGTATTCTTATTGTCATCTCTCTTTTGTTCGATTGTCCGGGCAATGTACAATTTTTGTGCTGTCGGGCAAGACACTTCTCTCATTTGTCAACCTTACACAGGATCTAGGCCTAAGCGACAGAACAGTGGGCCGATGCGCCTGGCTGCGCCACTACTGAGAATCTAGGCACTCACCTTGAGAATTTCACATTTTACAGCGGAAATTGTAGACGTTCACATTTTATAGCAGTTATTTTGTATTTGCAAAAATGTTGTGCCTCTAATAACGATTCCTAACTGAGCAAGAAGAAAAAGGAAAATAAGCAGTAAAAATGTGGCAGAAATTAAGTCTAGTGACTTTATAATGCAATTAATGGGACAGGGTAACAACACAGCTACACAATTTTAGAAACTCTTTTTAAGTTAAAATGTAAACAAATGAAAAAGGGAACAATATTTTCATAACGAGTAGTTCATAACCACCACACATCATTGAGGTTTTGAAGAATATCACCCACACATGCACACCATTATGATGCATTGTGACATGTCCATAGGATAACAAAACAATGCCTGGTAACACTACAAAAATGAAAAGGAGGAGGAAAAACTACGTTGTACACAAAAGTCTGAAACAATGGGACCAAATTTCTTGCAATTTGTAATGCATAATGAGGTTTTTAACAAGTTCTGTAAATATATTTTCACAATATTTAGTTCCATGTTTCATACTTTCGCACCACCAGCATGACTTCTTTGAACCACTGAATGTTGTGTTATATTGTTTTATGTTGTATAAGTGAACTTTTTATTGAGTATTAAGATTAATACTTACTTTCTTATCTCATTTCAAGTGGAAAGTAAACTACTTAGTATCAGCAGGGTTTGTGTTAACTTTATTCCACTGTAACAGCAGCTGCATACTGTACGTGATTACAACATGGCATGAGTTTAATTTTGTTAGTTTAATTTTATTATTTGACCCTGATTCTTATGTAGTATACATATATGTTATTGTTACATTCTTGCATCTTGTATTTCAGGAATGGAAATGGTCAGATGTACTTCCTGAGGGTGGAAGTGGTTCTCCAGGGAGCCACTTACTTCATTGTGTTCACGGACGCTGACACCATTCCTCCACCGATACGCATAGACAACTACTCTGCAGTTCCATTACATTTCTTCCAGGTACTTTATTAAAGACTTGTTCTGGTCGTTTCCATGGACAGAATATACTATGTACACAAACCAAAATATTAACGCATTACATAGCATCAGATTAGAAAAATTTAAAGTAAATCACCTTTGAAGCCATACACTACTGTTCGTTAACATTTCCATAAAACTGGCTATAAACATGTAGAGTATTTTTTTTTTTTGCCTTGTTTGCATTAGTACTTGGTAGAAACAACCAAACACACTACAAATATTTTCCTCTGATTTGTTATTATTTTTATCAGAGACCATTATCTCATTACGTAAACCATTGTGATCTACATAGGCACCATATTCTGCTGTTCTAATACTATTTAAATTAACTTTAAGTTAGTGCTGAGATGATACAGGATTTTACCGATACCAATCCGAACCGGTATCCAAAGACTGACTTCAAATTATATTTATCATAAATTTATAATACTTAACAGGGGCTGTGAGGCCAATAAATATATGTTAGTACAAAGTTTTAAATGTAAGCTTAGTAATACAGTAGAACCCTCTTATAGTGTTCCCACTTATAACATTTTCCTGGTTATAATGCTGTTTTCATTTGGTCCTTTGAGAAACATTATACATAACAGGGTTCTACTGTATTTGAAGAGCATTTGGTTTAAAACTGCTACACTAGGTTAATTAAAGTACTAAAAATGCTTTCATTATTATCTCGCCATCTTTTTGTTAAAAACATTTTGAAACTGAATTTCAACTATGGCAGAATTCCATAATAGGGAGTACAGTAATAGTGAGAACTCTGCTACAAATAGTGTTTTCGAGGAACCATCAAAAAATGGTAAATATATTCCATGAGAAATTGGGATTTTATCGGAAGAAACACGTGTGACGGCATAGTGTGAACCGAGCTTGTGGCCATGTTTGTAACTGTGTGAAGCACGCTTTTTTTAATCTTTCTCCTGTAGCTTCACCACCACAGTGGCCTCCTCCCGCTTCTTATCATATCCAATAATCTTTTGGCCGCTCCTACGCCACTGAGACATTCTCCCGACTTGTAAACTTATCTTCCTACCTATTCCAAGCGAGCATGTTTCTCTCACTGTAAAGAACTGCCACTTAACATGCAGCCAGGTTCAGTATTTCTGTAATAGTTTGCAGTGCCCTTTAATATTTTTTTTTCTGCTTTTGTTTAGTGATATCAATTTTGGATTATGACTTTGGATTATGCAGTGGAGAAGGGAAGTTGGAACACAAAATTAAAAAAGGAGGGAATGCCCTTCAAACCAATTTAAAAAAATACTCTGCACAAAGCAATTAGCCAAGTGCCATTACCACTATGCTACACTATCACACAGACATATAGTTTTGTCATAAATATAATACTGTATTATACGTATATGTAATGTTACCATATATACTTGTGTGTAGTGCACCCTCGTGTATAGTGGGCACCACTATTTTTGCAACAAGTTCCAGGGAAAAAAATATTGTGCCTTACTATCATGTAAAAAAATTCATAGGAGTTAGTAAGAGACCATGAAGCAGCGCCAGGAAGGCTTTGGTGGATCGGTCAGGGAGGAGGAAGGAAGAAAATGCGGCTGACAACAAAGAAAAAGAGTAGGGGTGTGTGAATATTCAAAATTTCGAATATTTTTCTAATAGTAAATCTGTACTACGTATACATATTCGAAAAACGAATACTAGATTCCCAAATTTCGAAGTATTCTAGCAATTTTGAACAATTTCTTAAAATAATATGAGCGGGTAACAAGGCTAGTTCTACTTACAAGCATAACATAATTTAATTGAATTTCCCATTTTCGCAGATATTTAAAGGTTAAACTAAATATACTGGAAAGAATTGACATTCATGTATGTTTTCAACGTAAATATTTACATATTTACGTGTGGCGTTATATTCATGGCCATAGATATACTCGCCCAGATATTCATCATTGAATACTTGGCACTCGAAGCGTAGCCATACGCGCTAACGGAACATGTTTATATACACAAGGCAGTGGCAGTGGTGGTTACGTCGCCGTCCTACGACGGTGATCACCGTGATCGCGACAGCGAAAGTTTGATATCTACCTATAAATCCTGCATACATCTATGACAAAGTATTTTTAACGCTGTTTGTTTATGTTTAACGCCGTGCTGTATGTTTATATAAAATGTTTGCTGCGGGGAAGTCAATCATTCTTATTTTCCTTAAGTAAAGAATTGAAAAATATTGTGAAACCTTACTGATGTCGCAAAGAGTGGGAACACAAATTAAAATGGCCAAAACGTGGGAAAACATTATTTTCAGCAATTTATGTAGTCTGAAATTCAGAATATAATGTCACGAAAGTGCAGATCCAAGGTATTCATTGGGATGAAATTAGGCAGTTTATACTAGAACTTTATGCATTGCTAATATTGTGACCTTGTAAACATTTTTGTAAGAAAACAACCATGAACGAAGTAGTTAATGTGGGTGTACTGTGGTTAAACTTTTTTTTAACTCAAATACTTGTATTTGATTATATAATTTGCCGGTTGAACATGTTCAGAATTACTATGCAGCTATTCTATGAATGTTTCCAAATGTGTAACACACAGGAAGTTAACCCATTATTTTACCAAAATTAGTTTGAAATATTAGTTATTACGATTGCATTGTTTCCTACACACAAAGATCTAATTTTTAGTAGTAGGTATTGTAATCATTTATTATATATTAATTTAACTTTTAAATTTCTGTAGTTAAATTCTTCTAAAAACATTACAGAAAAGTACTTTTCCTTTTTATCTTTATACGTGAAGGGAAGAAGTAAATTAGATCTCCAGTGCCTCCTGTAAGAAGCGCTTGTTTACAAAAACAATTGTGTGATTTCTTGCAAACATTATAAAAGAAGATAACTTAGAAAAAAAAACAGTATATTGCTGTAAGAACAGGTACAGTAAGTCCTCGATTAACGGACGGGTTGCGTTCTCGGAAAATGTCCGTTATACAAAACGTCCGTTATACAAAACGTCCGTTAATTAAATAAAATTAATTTTTCGCAGGCAACAACATTTTAAAAAATGTAGGTTCTATAACATTGCAAAAATGCACGCATTTTGCGTAATATCTCAAAAACGGTGCACAGCAAGAAAAATTTTTACGGGACAAAAGTTGTTCGCAACAAAATAATGAACAAAAATCGTCTCTACAAATTTTCCCGTATCTCTTACCGTTTCGGAGATGCCTTTACTTTATTCTCAATGTGTAGTGCGCCTTCAGTACTAGTACTACTACATATATTAACTTAAATTTAAAAACATTTTCGGCTACAACCTATGTTTATTTTTACGTTTCGTTGTGTATGTAGACAGACAACACGAAAGGATTTTAAAACATTAAAAACCATTTTTATCAGCAATTAGTCACGCCACACCCGACTCTTACTGTAAGACACATAGCACGATCGTTTCACTTTTTTAATCGGCAAATTTATTTAGAAAAAAATAGAAGCCTTTTTTTTTTACAAAAACATATTTTTGCTCTAGCCTACAAAATAACATGCAACATTTACGAACTTGACAATTTAAATCTCAACTATACCTTTTTTTTTTGTTGCAAACATGCGTGTTTCGGGCCATGTATGCGAGGTTGCCAGTTCAATTCAATATGATCTTATCGGGAATGTTTTCTTCCATAAGGATTACATAAACAATTACGAATGATGATGCAAACTATTCCGTCACAATAGTACTGCACACTCATAAATTGGCAAATATGCTGAAGCACTGGAGTTTTAAATCTTTAGAAATGCATTTATGCAAAAAAAATTAAAACTGCTACGATAAAATAATAATAAAATTGAAGTTTCTGCCGTAAAAGGTAAATTAATGGCTGTCATCTTCACTGCCAGACACGTGCACCTTGTCAGCTGAAACAAACAATATTACACAACTATGAACTTTAAATCTACCGCGCGTAACTCCCGTCTGGAACTGTGTACGTATGTAAAGAGTCACGACTAAAGGGAAACTAGTCAATCACACACACAAAGCCGCTTGGAGTTAGGATTTCCTCTTTCCTTCTCAAGAAGAAAAAAAGATTCTCGGTTTTCAGTAGCACCACACGTGTTGACAACTGATACCCGCGCGCCCAACCCCATATTACATCCCTCAGGCCACCTGCTCGGAATGGTATGTAGGTCTTGAGGAAGAATGAGGGGCGAGCACTGTTGCCAGATGTACGGAAGAATGTAGCGCGTCGTGTGTCTTTACACATCGCAGCCTGTGCTACAGGCTGTTCGGAAATATGGTTCCTGCTTCCTAAAAAATTAGCAACTCGGAAATGTCCGTTAAAGCAAGTTTTGTGTCCGTTGTTCGAATTAAAGGAAACAAAATGACACGTCCGTTATTACAAATGTCTGTTAAACAAATGTCCGTTAATCGAGGACTTACTGTACAACGTAACAAAAACATAAATGTTTTAAGAATGTTCAAGGCTATCAAAATAAAAACTGCTGAACTTTTATGCTTAAATTAATAAAGCAAAGTGCATTTCTGTATCTCCTTGTAAATGCAAGATTATGCACTGGCAAATGTATACCAACATTTCAAGAAACACTATTTGAAAAATATTCGGAAATTATTCAAAAAATTAATATTCATTCGAAAACTATTCAAAACACTAAAACCACTGTTTGCACACCCCTAGAAAAGAGACAGGAAAGATAACAGTCACACTGGCTAAAGAGTGATGGTGGAGATAATGGAAGAAAGCCTGAAACAGGGCAGCTATCTATAAGTAGCCTGCCAAGGTCACTTACTGCCTGCAGTCAGCTCACACGTATGTGTGTATGCATGTGTGTGTGTGTGTGTGTGCATGTGTGTGTGTGTATGCATGTGTGTGTGTGTGTGCATGTGTGCGCACACCTTACACAACAGTCCCCCTCCCCCCTTTTTCTGTGCTTCGTTTGCTTCCAGCATGTCACCCTCCACCCTTTCTCTTCGAGATAAGGTGCCATGACAGCAGAGCAAGCTTGCCATTTTTATTTACTATCCAGAGCTGAGAAAAAAGAAAGGCTCAGGAATGTGGCAGGGGGTGGCTACAAGCAGATGGCTGTGTGGCCCCAACCACCATTTTGCCTTGCCTTCCCTCTCCTAGGAGGAAAAAAAAAGAACAATGCCATTCCTCCCCCCCCCTTTTTTTCTTTCCCGATGGAAAGATAGCTGCCAGTTTGTGACTACAACTTCACCTTCTTCCTATCCCCTTCCTGCTGCTGCCTTTTTTTCAAGGTATTTTTTTATATTTTCCGTGCCACCCCTGAATTTTTATCGGTGGTTTTGGAATAAAAGTACATGCAATGTGTATAAGGTACGTTATGGTGAAAATTCCTTTCGAATGACCTTTTAGATTGGAGCTATTTTTCCTTTCGTAAAATTCAGGAACGATAACTCTTACTAGACTGAGGTGTTTGTTCGTCGCTTAGATGTGAGGTTAATGACAGTGCAAGGATTCAACATTTACAGTCATTTCGTGATTTATGGATAAATACAGAGTTGGAGGCTTTTCAATCTGCAGAGTGGTTGGTGGAATCAGTTGTGAAAGAGTACCTAGGTTCTACTGTACAATGGGTCAAGAAGCGATAATGTTGGATGGAGCATAGCTCACGAGATTAAATTATTTGTCACCCTTGAAACTGTGTTGTGTCTGGAGGAACTAAAAGTAGGTTTTAGTTTGATGTGTGTTAAGGGTTTTGTAACAAAAGATGTAAGAGTGTGTTATGTGTGTATAAATTCTACATGCATTCAGAAGTCTCGTTTTCTCATTTGGCAACTCTAGTCACAATACCTTTAAGGATAGATTGTCGACAAAAGTACTCCACGTTAAGGGAGATGAATATTTGAGGATTGCTATTTTGTGCCTACTTATCGTGACAAGATGGTACGGTGTCATTTACATGTTCAGCTAACACTGGTTTATAACGCATGAGTATTTAACATTGTTGGTCTCGAGTCCTCCCCCCTCCTTCCATTGTTATTTTATGCTTCAGTGTCTCCTTTATTATTTCAATTTTGTCCTTTAGCAACCTATCCCTTGCAAAAACTGTAAAATACGTAACTAAAAAAATTTGTTTATTATTTATCAACATGACATCTTTATTGCATTTGATGATCGTTATTAATTTTACATGAACTTAACTTAACAGTAAAATCCTTTTAAGATGTTTGTGATGTAACTAAAAGAAATGATGCTCATTAAATAGTAAAATTTCTTAAAAGTATAAAATTACTCATGAACACGTACAGACAAGTGCTAAACTTAACTGAGCAGGAAACTTCTTAAATGGAAAACATTTTTAAGAGGGGTTTCACTGTATTACTATGTTCTCAACACATATAAACAACAAACTCTGTCATGTACTTCAAAACTCTTTCACATGTACTACCTTCTTACTCTACAAAATTCAGTGTTTTTCTTACTTGGAACACTTTCAACATCTCTGGAAGAGTGGTGAACTTAGCGACAATTTTTTCCCTACTTCGTGACCTTGCAGCTTGCAATACATTCGTAATAAACACAGAATGTGTTGTCACAGCTCAAGTTAATTTTACAAGCTTCAGAACATGGAAGCAAACACATATTCAAATTTCCATAGATTTTGTGAGGATTTTCTCCATTGGTTGTACATGGATTCGTGGCAACAACATCTCTGACAACACTTGTTCTGGAGCAGCACAGTTAACACAACAACTTTTAGATAAACAGGATACATTACTACAGTACTCCAGCAACCTCTTCCATGTGGCATATCCTGTTACAGTGCATGATTTTTGGCACAAGCATCTTATCTCTTATCTTCACAATTTTTACCAGTGCTATAACTGTTTTAGGTGCTCTCTTAGATACACTACTGTTTTCAGCAACTAAATTGACCGTATTAATTGTCACTTCAGCTATTCAACCCATTGCACCTGCCGTATCTTCATGTTATGCCTGTCCCACACTCTCACCGAGGTGGCATGAGACAGCCCGAGCGCGAGAATGTAGGGGATGAGCTCGCCTCGCCTCGGGGTGCCTCGTCCTGCCTCGCCAGGTCTCGCTCCAGAGGCGAACTTTTGTGCGGAGTCAAAGGAGCTGACACCCGCCGAGGCCCAAGGACGAGCGTCCCCCTACACTCTCGTCGGTGTGGCAGGCGTAAATTTGAGTTCTCTGTATATATAACTATCCATATCTCATAATTGCTTATAACATGTTAATAACAAATGTATTACTAATTTTGTTACGAGCTTGAGTTTTTAAGTTTTGTTGCTTTGTCCATGTTATTTCACTGTGAATTAATTCGTTTCGGTATGTGTGTTGGTTTTTGCTAAAAGCATGCTCAAGTAAATGACACATTTTGACTTTTGACATGCAATTATGGGAAAACTATGCGAACTAAAAAAAAATATCGAAAGAGGAAATTACACTAAAAACAATCGCCTGCAAAACCAGCATTATTTAAAAACGAATAAAAAATGTTCAGAAATCCTAATTGTTAGCTGCAATGTGCAAAACTGAGACTATTGATTAAAGCACTCTAGAAAAAAGAAGGCTTCGATTAAATATGGAGCTGGAGCAGACGACGTTTACGAACCTTTTATGGTTTGCTTTTGATACAATGGGACAGTTTTTTGGGGCCGGTGTATGAATGCGCTCCAACAGTCAACACGGAAAATACAGTTAGTGCAATGTCAGACAGTAAAATTACGCACTTATTCTGAATGTGTATTATTCATGTAAACCATGCAAAACGTTGATTAGGAACAAAGAAAAATTAGAATTTTATGTGAAATGACGAGAAAATAATATCCATCAAGTGAGCTGTATTCTTTATATTTATTTCACTAGTAGGTATGTCGCGACAATTAAACATCGTAGTATTTACAAGCATTATGAACTACTTATTTCAAATTAATTGTGTTTTGTAGAAGAAAATAATATTTACTAAATATAAAGTTTATACTCCTGTTAACTATTAGCTATCGTTTCACTAAACTGTTCTTTACAACAAACTTGACAAAAAATTGAAGTTGCCTAGTAGGTCTAAATTAACATTGTTCTCTTAGAAGTTTTATTTATTTATTTATTTATTTTTTTTTTTTTTTTCATTCACAGCTAGCAAGTAACATCAAAAGAAATTATTATGCCTATTTACAAAAATATTAAGTAAACAAAGCAGATGCTACCGCGAGGTCTGTATCCTCCATATTGGGTCTCGCCTCGGACAGTTTCGCACAGTCTCGGGGGAGGAGTTGCCTCTCGGCGAGTGTGTGGGACCCCCTTTGTACGCTCTCGCATCGGGCAGTCTCGCATCCCTGTCTCGGCCGAGCCGCCTCGGCGAGAGTGTGGGACCAGCATTATGGTCACCAACAAGTTCATACAAAGCCCTTTTTTCTCCTTTGACATGATCACGATGAAGTCCGACTCACTGAAATGCATCTCTTTGAACCTTAACAAAGTGAACAGTGCAACTGAGCACCAATCTGTCAAATGCACAAGTACCCTGATGTTGGTCGTTCACGCCGTTCACTACTAGACTCGTCTCACAGAGTTTTCCAATTTACACTGTAACAACATTAATCACATTGCTCCCACTACAACCCTCAACTTATTAGGGCTCTCACTGGTAAGGTTTAAAGTACGTATTATCCTTGCTATGGGAACGCTGTAGTGGTTCTGTAAGAAATGTTTTTAGTCCCAACTCACACGTGCAAAGCAACCTCCACAACAATCTCAGACTTTGGTGCCAAAGTCGAGTTGTATATTAAAATAGTTTCTTAATACTCTGTTCTTTTGACACATTGTGTCTGAGTTTATAGTTAGCCAGACTCTGAGCTCATTTCTATTCACTATCAAGATCTTGTCTACATGTATTACGCATATTACTAACTTGTACCTTTCTGAAAAAATTACCGCTCTTTTAAATAGATTTTGACATCATAATGTCAAAGGAAGGCAGTTGCTAATATACTTGGGAATGGTAGTTTTGACTAATTCAGTAGGAACTGGTATAGGTACCATTGCCTACTAACCTGTAAACTAGTGTATTGGGTACCTGTGATCTGGAGCACGTCTCCAGTCAAGCCTTTCGCTTCTAATCAAGATTCATCGACTTTATTCTTGCTGATATTATGTGTAGAAAACGAGAAACCAAGGACCCTGAGTCGATCAAGAATGAGTGAGACTGGTCTTCGACATGAACAGTTACAACAGTCTCCTTTTTCCCTATTACCTGATAGTCATGTGGTGCCCAGGGTTGACACACTGCTGTACAAATTATAAACGTCTCCTGGGTTTCTAGGTCCACGAGATTGTCGCAACTGACTTATTGGAGTTTCAGCAGTTTCTTGAGATACTGTATGCCTGATTTTCCATAGTTAAAATATTTTATGTTACTGTACTGTTCTCTGTCAAAACTTGTGTTCTTTGGAGTACTAACAGCTTCTGAAAGATATCTGTTGCCTCTGTTTAATATACCGCAGTAAAATGAGTTACACTTACTTCAGTATCCTCTGCTACTGTGAGAACATTTTCCACATGTCATTTAAACCCGTTTCACACATGTTTGTTGTTAGACTATGTATATTATAATTTACCCTCCCATGATGCTCAGTGCTAGATTCAGAAAACAATTTAGACAATGAACTCAGAGGAAACCACAGTTCATTTCTGTTTGTGACCTTAACGATTGTTAGTCTTAAATTGAAAATAGCCGCTTGCAGCCTTCTGCATTATTAGTAGGCACTTGAAAGTTCTCAAAAAGCATGAGATCATTGTGATGTGGCAAAAACTTACGAGTAGAAGTACCCCCTGCTACCTCACACTCTCATGTCTCGTATGTTGGCAGAAAATAATTTGACAAATAGAAAAAATGCTTGCTGAAAACAGGTAGCATTAGAATTACAGCCAGGTGTGCTTCTCATGCATGTTAAGCTTCTACACCAACCTTTATTACATTTCAAATTTAGGCCACAGCCTTGGAACACGTCTATATTAGACGACAGCATGATATTATCTCTGTGGAAGATGAAGGAGAGCGGAGCCAGCTTGCAGTTGACATCATAGCAAATATCAGGTTCGCAGCCTGCAGGGTAGCAGACTTTGTACTCTGCTGTTGCAACTTAAAGTATAGTCCACTAGACATTTTTGTGTGTTTTGCAGATTTCTATACCATGCCAAGTATTGGTAGCCTTACAACTTCTTTTTTCAAAAATATACTATAGATTGTGACTTATTGTATTTTGCATTTTTATATTATTTATTTGTATTTCTTGGGTAAAGGATCTGGATTTAACTAAAGTTGACAACACTCGCAGCAATCAGATTAACTAAAGTAGTTGAACAAAGAATGCTGTTGCAGTTGAAGACAGCTGATGTAAGGACTTACGAGATGCATGTTGCATGTTGGCAGAGCTGTGTTGTGACAGAGTGCCTGCACACTGTCGTGCGACCTCACTCTTCAGTGCCATATGCTTGGGACGAGCCTACGCAGGCCCATGTCATGACGTTGGTGGCTCCTGGAGGTGTGTGTGCACAGTATGACCTAACCAACCTAGAGCAATCCGGGGACACCTGGGAAGCTGCCAGCCTTACTTACGAGAACTTCATATACATTGCCTTCACTGCTACCTTTCGAAGGTGAGTGGCCATACCAGTAGTACACTATATCAATGTGATGTTGCTGGCTCCTGGAAGTGTTTGTGATCTGTACAATCTGACCAAACTGGAGCAATCCGGGGGCACGTGAGGAATGCTAGCCTTACTTACAAGAACATCATACATTGCCTTCACTCCTACCTTGATGCACCCCTGAGTGCTAACTGTAATATTTTTGTACGCTTGTCTCCCAAACATACGTTTATAAGATCAGTGTTGCAGTTCCATGCTACGTGTTGTGACGAAGTTAACCTCAACTCTCACCAGTACTCACGTGTTATTGTATCCAATGTACATGTTGTAATATCCTGTGTTTAATTGATGTTTTTAGTATGCTAAAGTTGTTTCCCATATGTGTTTCACAAATAATAAACTTTAAAACCACAGCCACAGGACTGTTTACAAGCACTGCCATATTTCCTAATCAAAGTGCCAACCACGTACACCGACTTATTTTAAACACAAATAAAGCAAAGTTCTCTGTTAATAATTGTTGTAAGCTTGTATAATCACTTGCAGCTATGTTTAATACTTATGTATTTATGCATTTTTGTGAATTATTATGCTTTTACTGCAACACACTATAAATGTAACCATGGGGAATTTCAGTGCATGTTCATGAGAGAGTAATGTGTTTTTTTGAAAGCGGTATACCTGCAGTATCAGAAGACTAGCACGGCCTTCAGCCATTTTCTTTCCACATTCCTAATGGGACTTCCACCCCTTCGGACAGTATATGTATAAGGATGGCGAGAGGTCCATGCAAGTCAGTGTTATAGGGCTCGGCTTCCACCAAACAAACTAGGCACTCCACCTCTCCTCTCTCCCAAAGGTTGTGGGCCGGCCAGGCACACCTAAACCCGCCTTCCTTCACCTCCAGACTTTACACCATTTTCCAATCCGAGGTTGTGAGCCGACCAGGCACACTTAAACCCTCGCTCCGCCAACACTATGAGTTGTGGGCCAACCAGGCACACCTAAACCCTCCTACCCTCAACCTGCACCAGTGCCTATCGTAGAGTGGAAACCAAAGGCACCGTAGTCACGTGTGGCATATGGGCAGGCACCCTATCAATATTGCCTATTGAGAATCAGTCCTCGCATATACTTCCGCCGGACGCGGAAGCTAGTAAACGAGGCTCTCGGCATTTAGTGACCATGTGTCTAGTGATTGATAGTGTCTATTAGCAAGAGTGTTATATGTAAAACTGTAAAGTAATTGCGTATATAACCAGTGTGTAAAGTGTGAATTGCGCCAAAGCTACAATACATTTTGTCACAGTCTACTCAAGGGGGTGACATTGGGAAGGTACTGTTGCTGACCTAGCTAGTTGGCACAATACCGGGTGTTCCATGAGGTAAGGATGTACCACGTGACCCAGGAGAATGGCGTCCTGGGGCGAAGCTCACAGTGATACTCTCAGAGAGTAGCGAGGCAAATTTCTTATATGAAGGGGTTAGGCTAGTGGTCTCCACTCACCTAAAATAATTCCTTAAGGAGGCAATGTTTCCTCTTGGAGATCTGCTTCTGCTTTCTAGGCTTCGGATGAGGGGCAGACTCTGGGTCTGAGTGGTGACTTGATTGGGCTGATTAGAGGTCTTGATAGTTTTAATATCACTGATGATCCGACTGAAGTTCCGCCTGTCTTGCTTAGGTGAGCGTTTTTCATTGTCGTGTGACTTTTATTGGCAACACAGTTTTGAGAGGGAAGGCCCACAACATGGTGTTTTCTGGGGTGAGGGAATTACTCCCACTGGAACTGATGCACCGAATATGCAGGCTTGCTGACACAAGTTTGCGGCATGTGCTCTTTGTGAGTCAATGAACTCCCTTTCCTCTGGAAAGATATTAATTTCTATGGTGGAGTCGTCCGAAATGAGTTCCATAAATAATACAAGAGGTTTTACTTCAACTGATATGTATATTTAAAACCATAAGTTTTGTATGTTACACTGTTCACTGTACACACTTCCCTAATTACACAAGTCACAATAACAAGCTGTGCACAGACTTTTTTTGACCCATGGTGGCTGCGATAGGATGTGTTCCTTTATTTCGCTCCCACGCTGCTGGGGTTTATGGTCTTTCCAGAGTGTGTCAGGCACCGAAGGTAGAGGGCAGGAGCGTCTGGTTTCAGTTCTCTGTTTCAGGAAACAACGCTTGTTAGGTGAGGTGTGCAGGCTTCAGTTCCCTATTTCAGAAAATAACCCTCAGAGTAAGTGATGTTGGCCTGTCTTCAGTTCCCTTTTTCAGGAAACAAACCTTTTTAGGGATGAAGACGTCAGGTTTTGGTTCCCTATTTGAGGAAACAACCCTTTCGATGTAGGGGGAAGGTTCCTAGGCTTGCTTGGGGAGTATCCCGAGCCCTAGACTGGTGGCCTGACTTGGTGAACGCCCATCTTATTTACCCTTGACGGGGGCTTAAAGTACATTTAGCGAGGTGGTGGGGATGGCCACACCAAGGAGGCAGCTGTTTACTGATAACAGGTGGGCCACCTCAACACACCAGAGCTTTTTTGTACTAGCAGGAAATTACTGTTCACACATGAAATTCATTGCGCCCGCGGAAAAACATTTGTGTTGCCGAAAATACACAAAAAACCAGTTAAATAAATACATATTATTATTTTACTAATATACAAGCACCGTTTGCTTTCAAGAGTATACAGACGAGTTATAAGTCTCTATTTGCGCATGTGGCACATTATTGCAGTATAAATGTTCAAGGCTGTAATATGTATAAATATACACTGTATTTAGGTTTGAGATATTTAGACACATTGAAGTGGCAAAGTAGGGGCAACACTGTGTTATAGTTATGTACATTGGAAATTAGTAAAGGTAAGGCAAAGTGCGTGGCGAACGTCTGAAATATTTACTGCTGTCGCGCTCTGCAGTGTGTCATTTTTTTCCAAGTGAATCAAAATTTTTTCTTTACTTATGTCGAATAACGTCCTATAAATTTGTATTGTGGAGTAAGAGAGGGAAATCATTGTGGGACACAAACTGAAGGCCTGCTATTGCCTGTTGGCAGCAATTACTGTCGGAATACCAGCCACCTGTCGGGGTCATCCCCACCCCTCAGAAACTATTATGACCAGAGCCCTCACTGCCTGATCTTTGCGAACAGTATAAAGCCCACTCAGGCATCACTTATGGAACCCAGTGACCAGCCACACGGGAAGCTGCAATTCTCGCAAATCTTGGACATCCAACGCCAGTAGTTCCCCTTATTAAGCCCTTTCAAGATGCCCCTATGTCCTATGACGTTACATCGGCGCATCCAGAAACTCATCGCAGAAGACAGAGCCACCTCTAAGCCTAAGGGGCCAGTATCCTACAGAAAGCAACGACGTCTATTCTAAAACAGTTGAGTAACCATACGGCCTAACGAAATTTACAGAAAAGAAACCAGATTCCCCATTTGTCACTTCAGAAGAGGACGTAAATAGTGCACTGCCTTTCTCAGGGATGTCACTCTCCCGGAAGCATAGTTTCCCCTCTTCCAGCAGGGATCAACCAATCTCCACTCTACCTACCAGTCAACTAGCCCAGCTTCATTCCTTGTTGGGAGCTCCTAGCACTAAGTGAATAGGGTGAAATGGCTCAACCTTTCGAAGCTGAGTGGCCATACCAGTATACAATATCAGTGTGATGTTATTGGCTCCTGGAAATGTTTGTGATCTGTACGATCTGACCAACCTGGAGCAGTCCGGAGGTACCTGGGAAGGTACCAGCATTACTTAAGAGAACTACATATACATTGCCTTCACGTCCACCTCGTGGAAAAGAGTGGCCATACCAGTACACAATACCAGAATGATGTTGGTGTACATGTTTGTAGACTACTGTAGCATGGCCCAGACCCAGAGCCTAGGTTAATTTTTACATGTTTCAATTTACAGTATGTTTCGTATTTATTTGTCACTTAAAATCTAGGCTCATGGTCATTCTAACAATGGTATCTGAGATTTTTGTTAAGAACAGTATTGTTAAGAACTATTTGTAATTTATTTGTTAAAGACAGCTCGTCAGTGGAAATTTATTCATATTTAAAATAATCAATTTCAGTAATTGTGAACTACCATAATTCTTCTTAAAATAAGTAACATTTAATTTGGTAATTTAACAGTATGTAAAGCATCTGGCCATATTGAGTCCCTATTCAAGTTGTATGTGCATCTCATCATGCCCTTATGGCAACTTACGTGTTTGTAGTCACTGGTATGCCTCCAGGCTGTTAAGGTGCCTCCGCAACAATCTACCTAGGTAGTGTAATGCAAGTGAGAGGAATTGCACAGGTCAATCGATGGTTATTATTGCCCGGTCATAGGTGAGTGTGTGCCTGGCTTGCCAACGCATCATGTGTTTCGATTGAATTGGGTGTGTCAGCTGTTTTATTATGAATGAACTTGGACTGGTATTAATTATCAAACAATCTTCACTATTGTATTCCTTTTGATGATTAAATGACCTGTCAATGTGCTAAGTAAAAGATGCC
>PNEQ01004709.1:55017-76690 GCA_003012365.1 Medauroidea extradentata
CTCATTCCTTAATATAATTAATTAATGTTTTGGTGGCCCGAGTCGGTAATTTTAAATTCGTGACACTGTGGTGTATAAGACATATTGTAATAATTAAGAGTTCCCTGAGGCCGAGGTATGCATCCGCATCCTCGCGGGGGTGAACGGATGCACGGCCATTTTTCACTGTCTTTAAGATTGCCTCGTGGAGGAAGGGTGGTTGCGGCCACGTGTGTCGGCTCACCGGAAATTTGTAATAGTCTTGGAGTATCTGAAATGGTGAATTATGAAAGTTCAACAGTAAAAAGTTGCACCAATTAACGAGTATTATTGTTATCCATCCTCGTGTTCTCGAACCTACATAACTATTGAACCCTGAGATAAGAAACCTTGCCGCTGCACGTGACGCCGTGGAGACTGGAGATATTATTCTGCTTGGTCAGCACTTGGATGCTGAAGCTGACAGATTACGCTTGTACCATTACAAGTAAGAATAATAGTTTGCTAAATTATGTTAATATTTATTTAAAACTTAAATGATTGTGTTTATATTTAGTAAATTTCAATACTGTAGGTATTATTTTGCTTAAATTGTTTGCATTTGAATTTAACGAAATTATATTTTTTCATTGTTAACGCTTGGAGTTTGAAAAGAACAGGGATATCAATCTAAATTTAGTTTCCAGGAAAAGTTGCTATATTTCAGTGCAAAACCAGCCTATAAAGATGATAGTTAAGAATTTGCCACCGTACTTGGTTGCAACCAATAAAATCACAGACTGTTGCTGATTGGCTGCGTCAATTTTAAATTTAATGTTTCTTTTACCTAGCAACAAGGTTAATACTTAATATTTTTGTTTATAATTGATTTGGAAACTAAAATGTTAATGTTTATAATTATGTGGAAATATCACGTGTTTAAAATGTTCTTTTAATTTTGTAAAGTGTAATATTTTTTAATTGTTTCCTGTAATGGCTGCGGGGCGGCACCACTGATGGGCAACACCGGTATTTTGCACGCAAACTCTGGAGTCGTTGGCAAGATGTAGGTCGAGACGGTTGTGTTTAGGCAGCCGCGTAGTTTTGTCGTGTTTAAGATGGCGTGAGATGCGGTTGTGGGGGAGTTATGTGACTATGTAGGCTGTTGAAAAATTAAGTATGTATAAGTTTGGAACGTAACTTCATTAATAAACCCCAAGATTTGCAAGCGTTCTGCCATTTTCATTCCTTGTCTTGTGCTACGTTGTAAGAACCCACGCCTTTGAGTTTGAGACGTGTGGCATTTGAGTTGTCGACGCGCCAAATTTTTGTCTGCCCAATGTGCGGCGCGTTACATTTTTGGTCACCCATCGTGGGACAGTAGTAGCTGATGCGTTATACTACAGGAGAGTCAGCAGCTGGTATTAGACCTAAGTAGGTACCAGCTGTGTGGTGTTGTCACACAGTGTGCTGTTGGTAATTATTGTTAGTGTGTGTGTTTGTAGACTGCAAGAGAAGGGTAAATGTATACTGAAACCCACTGTAGCTGGATACTCAGCAGCTAATATTGGATCCCAGTAAGTTACAGATGGGTGGTGTCGTTGTCTCACAGTCAGATGTAGGTGATGATTGGCAGTGTGTTTGTAGACTGCTGGAGGAGGTTGTATGTTGTAACCCAGTAGAGTTGGAGACTCAGCAGTCAGTACTAGATGCCAGTAGGTCCCAGCTGGTTGGTGGTGTTACATAGTGGGTAGGTGCTGTAATATGTTTGTAGACTGCAGGAGGAGGTTGATGTATGCTCTAACCTACTGTAGCTGGAGACTCAGCAGTTAGTATTGGATGTCATTGGTTTCCAGTTTTGTGTTGATGTCACACAGTATGTCGTAGGTGTTGATTGCTTGTGTGTTTGTTGGCAGACTGCAGGAGGGGGGTGTTGTACACTTTAATCCACTGGAGCTGGAAACTCAGCAGATAGTGCTGGATTTGCCAGTAGGGTTTAGCTCTGTGGTGTTGGTATATACTGCAGTGTGATGTAGGTACTGTAGTGAATGGTGGTGTGTGTGTGTTTCTAGACTTCAGGAGGAGGTTGATGTATGCTCTAATAACCCACTGATGTTGGAGACTCAGCAGCTAGTGCTGGATGTGTCATTAGGCCCCAACTCGGACGTTTTGGTATACAATGTTATGTAAGTAGTGATTGGTGGTGTGTTTGTTTTAAGACTGCATGAGGAAGGGGATGTACACAAGAACCACTGGAGTTGGAGACTCAGCAGCTTGTGCTGGGTGTGCCAGTACGGTTCAGTTGGGTGGTTTTGGTATACAGTTTGATGTAGGTAGTTATTGGTAATGTGTGTGTTTGTAGACTGCAAGAGGAGGGTGATGTTCGCTGGAACCCACTGGAGCTGGAGTCTCAGCAGCTAGTGCTGGACGTACCAGTAGGGTCCAGCTGGGTCGTGTTAGCACGCAAGGTTCCTGGTGCACGTTCCCAGCTGTGGCGTATGACTGGAGAGGGTCAGTTACAGCATGAGGGTAGCAGCCCGCCATTGGACCCCCGCACCAAGCATTCTTCCAGCCGTGATGTTATGGTGAATATTCCTATTTCTTCTTTTATTGCTACTTTAATAATGTTTATATGTATTTTATTATTTGGTGTAAAAAATACAGTTTTTTAAAATTAAGTACAAATAATTTCCACAGTCAAGTGTGTCTATAGAAAAATTATACTTTAGAAAGCAATCTTTAGTTCTCCTCATCACAAAAATTGGCATAAGCACAGTGGCCCATTTTCCTTTACTTAGTGTGAAATGTCATACAATCTATTACTTAAAAGTTAAATTTGAGACCACCGAGACCTTTCTGCAACCACTTCATGATTATAGAAAAACCAACAACAATAACACTGGATATCACACGCTCCCCTGGTCTTTTCTTTAGTTTCCCCACAAACTAACCTTTAACCTAGGGAGTGTAAACAAGATGAATTCTTTTCTTTTTCTGTAAATTTTTCTGGTATGTGTATTAAACCAAAACTATAACTGAAAGATCAAGAATTACCTTAAATGGAATTTATATATACTGTACCTTTCTTTTTTCTTTCTTTCCTGCTTACAGAAAGTTATCAACGTTCAACTATATGATTACATTCAAATGTTAAGTTAACTTCCAATATGTATGAGTACATTAAAATGTTGAATTAACTTCCAATATACTGTATATGACTACATTCATCATATTATTTAAAAATTTCAGGTACAATAAGTAAACATAACTATAAAACTGAAATTAAAAAATATAGGAGAAAACACACAATTTACTTTGTCTCAAGTACAAATACAATTTTTTCTGAGACTAATAAACATTTAACTTTAAGAATTCCATTCAGGTTCCATTATTAAATAGTTTAATTTTTCTCTTAGAAGCTCACCAAGCATTAACCTTCGGAGAACACAACCTCCATTACATGAAAATGGCAAATCGTTTTCCACTCTAATTTTTAGAAATATACCTTGGCGACAGCAGGAAAACTAACCATCACGACCAAAATAAATAAGAATGTAACATCTCAATTTTTAGAATCTTACGGAATATTTAGCAAATTATGACTGTTATAACTGTCATTGCAAAATTAAGGAAAAACGTCAGTAGTCAATTTCCTTACGACCTACGACCATGATAGAACTTAACCTCCTTTAGCCAAACACGTGGCATAAAACCAGGAAGGTTCAAGTACAAATTATTACAAAATCATATTAATTTTAACTTATTTTGTGACCTGCAGCACCTAACCTCCTAGCCATAGGCAATAACAATACTAATCTTAAACAAACAGCATCATTCCACAAGCCTGGCTACTGAACCAAGCAAAAATCCAGTCATTTATAGTTGATCTGTCACTCCCCTACTTTCTCAAATGGTGGTGGGATCTAGGCTCAAACGAAAGTCCTTTGAAAAGGTCACGTGGCACCTCTGTGATTGGTACTTATACGACCAGAAGCTTCTACAACATTATGTAGGAACACTACTGAATGCCCTTTTTCTGCTGATTGCCATTTCCCCTCACTCCCGACGTCACAGTTCAAGCCAACAGCATGCTGTCTCAGTTTGTCTCGAGCTGGGAACACTGAAGCATGCCTCTGAATAGTGCAGGTATATCGTTATTAAATTTAATGTAAATATTTCAACGTCTGTTCACAACTACGTCATGGGAATCCATGCCAATCGCACACAAATACCAGGTAAGTGTCCAATAAACTATATTTATGTGCTAGGCGAAAATATGTTCACATTGATTTCCACATGGGAAAATAATTCGTCATAAACAGGAACATTAGTTTGATTCCGATGTCAAATATACACAATCTTAACTTATTATCAGAGGTTTATTTTACAGATCACTTAAACCTTTGACATACAGTAGTTGATGAAAACCTAGTGTGCTGTGATGTGAGTGGTAGTGCATCTGCGTGCTCTGTCTGGTTCTGTGGGATAGAGGAGGGGTGTGCAACTGGCTGGCCTTAGCTTGTCTCCCTCTCAGTTGGCTGTGTGCTCCCTAGACAAATACTGCTCTCCTGGCCTGGCGTGAAGCATGCACAGACAACACCAACAGAACAGCTTGTATTATTTACATGAAAGTATTCTGCAACAATTTTGAAGCCTTTTAGTACAGCAGTTGGGTCTATTTTCTTTGGTTATATATCAAGTTGTATATACACTGCATACGAACTGTGTTGCATTGTGTCGCCATAATAAAATTTTAAGCCATATTGATAGACATATTTGTAAAAGAACAAAAATTTCAAACAATGTCAATATTTTTTGAAAAACTGTGAGTACGCTTATTAAAAACGCAAATTTGGAGCCCTCCAAAAGGGCTAAAAACAGACTCTTCTAGGTATTGTCATGTATAAAATGACCGGATTACACGCCGCTTAAAGTCTTAGGCTTATGGGAAAAACCATAAACTACATATTACACTGCACGCCAGTGAAATGTTCTGCACTGCAGATAAAAGCTAAGTGGTTCTCAGCGCGCTGGCTGCAGTCGATTGAATCACTTCCCTGTTTCTGTGTCCCAGAAATGGAACACATGTTGCTTGAAGTAACCACATCTAGCAAAACAATTTTCCTTATTTTCCTGGTTTGTTGATTTATTAACTTAAATGTTTTTCCATAATGCATTTATGTACTCGCTTCCAAGACACAAATTTTTTTGAGTTTTTGAGACCTGAAAATGGTCTGTGTCCTAGAATCAATGGTGTCTTACATTAGCCAGTGTTTTCAACAAATTTGTGGAAATAATTTTTACTAAAAAACATTTGTTTCATGGTTTTTTAATATTTAGAAAGTGGAATAGGCGTATTGCGTGATAAAGCGTACAAACAAGCATAAATGCAAATCTCATCAGCTCAGATGTTGCATACGGCAACAGGACTAGTTGTATTTGCATAGTAGGCTGTTTTTATCCACAGCAAAGTGCGCAGCTACGTGCTTTACCAGCAGAGTAATCAGTAACATGTCAAAAGTTGTCAAGGTCAAGTAGGTACTGTCCGAGCTCAAATCTAATTCACACAACTTGATGTGAAGCTAGAGAAGAAGATTACATAATTCCGGATTGTTTTCTTTTTTTGATTCTTTCATGCATTGAGTGCCATCCTGGGTTTTTTTCCTTTCTTTCTGTGATGTAATGTGGAAGCGCAATATTTTGCGTTTTTTATCGCAGCGCGATATTTACGATTTGTATCGCAGCGTGTTATTTTGCAAATTTATATCGCAGTGTTATTTTCGCGATTTACATCGCTGCACATTTTTCTTGCTATTTTAATCTATAGTGATTTTTTTTTTTTTTTTTGGCGATGACATAATAGCCTCTATTGTAAGGGTAGTCTTTCTATTTTAACTCAACTTTAAGGTTTAAACTTTTTAGAGCTCAGGATAGCCAAATCTAGTTGAGGAAGTTGTGATACAATATGTAGTCGTACATCAAGATTACACCAGTCGTCGTAAGTCACAGTTTATACATTTTTATTTTGAGAAAAACAAGACAAGACATTACAATATTTTTTTCTTGAACAGAGTAACCTAGAAGAAACTAACACAACCAGCTGAATACCTTACTTCGCCGTCAGTAAGTTTTTATATCCATTAGCTAGCGACAAGACTATGACATTAGGTGTGTTGATATTGTCCAAATGGATTTACAAACATGACTGCAAAGTGGAAATAGACACAACATAAACATTAACAAAAATGTGGCAGTATTATGGAAATTTTATGGAAACCATTTTGTAAGCCGTTACCATTTCTTTGTACGCAATAAACTTTGAAATAAGCATAGCTAGGATATTTTTCGTTGCAATAAGCCTTAGCGTATTTGTAAATGTGTGCAATTAAGGCGGCCGCCTAACTCACACTTCAAAAGAGTTGCAGCGCGTTCGTAAACAGATTTTTTCTACGAAACAATTCCACATGTGTCCATTGTGCCAACATACGAAAATAAAAAAATTTCACACAAGGTCGGTACGTTATTGTGACGACTTAATGCTCATTAAACACACAGATTCTAAGCCCTCAAACATGGCTAAAAATAGACCTTTTCAGACAGCCGTAATTCAAAATGAAACCTACTAATCGGATGTATACTCAGATTGCAATGTGCACTGAACTTTGCTACAGATTTTACACCAATAAAATTATATGGCCACCGCTTTGTGTCCCATAGTAAAAACAGTTCGGCAGGAACCTTGCACACTAGTTAAGAGCTTGGCTCGTTGAGGTGATGCGGCATTTGATGCGCGTTTCAAGGTCACCCTTATGTCTGTCATTTCTGAGCTTCTGACGCACAGGTAGGCAGTTAGTTGGCCCTGGCGCATGAGCTCCTCTGTAGCGTGGTACGAAAAGTGATTTTTTTTAATGTATAACTATGGACCCCTGTTTTCCACGAAAAGAATTTTGCCCCAGTTTGTTTCAATGTCTTTCGTACACATATGCAATTGTGCTTCATGGTTTTCGGCATCGTGTCTATGTGAAGAGCCGTATCTCATTAGACTGAGCCAACTAAAATAATGTTCCTGCAACACCACACGTCTGTGATTTGCCCTAGGCTCGTGGTAGTTAAAATAACCAATCACTGAGCACGAATCAGAATTGCAGTTGTTCAGGTAAGACACCGATACAAAGTGGGTCAAAAGTCTTTCTGCGAAAAATAGGGGTCTGTATGTATAACTATTTAAAGTGTTTCTACTGCCTTTTATATGCGAAAAGAAGGCAGACTTCAATCTGTCGCTGTCGTTTTAAAAATACCGCCCGCGTATGAAAAAAAAAAAAAACAATTTCCAGCTCTTCAAAAGTTTTTTTTTCTGTAGCTGGAAAAATGCCAGCCGTAATCATAAAACAAAACGATAGATACCCACATCTGAGTTAAACACATGCTTTCCACAGATTAAATAATAGGGTCACCGCTTAAAATTCCATTAAAAAACACTTTCTACGAAAACACTGGACGCTAGTTTAGTACTCTGCGCTTAGAGGCGAAGCGACGTTTAGCACACGCATTGAGTCGACTTATCGCCTCCCCATTTCCGTGTCTCAAACGAAAATAAAAAACTAAGGTCCAAATAACTCTTAATGGACCAAATATTATCAAACTCAGTACTCTTGGTGGCCTGGTCAACGTGTGTAATATTTATTATAATTGCCTTTATCTATTATACAGTAATACCCTCATTTCGTGTAAGATATACAGCACATTTATTATTTATATTTATGTTAGTAGGCCTATTTTTTTAATATTCAGCGACATATTCCGGTATTATAATTGCGTAATACTTGTACTCATTTAAGCATGAATAAAGAGTATCATGTTTATGGTCCACTAGTGTGTGTTGAATGCCTCCTTTTTTAACTTTTAGTTTTGTGTATTTTTGCATTGAAATATTGTTGAAAATGGTACCACAATAGGATGTGTTTCGTTCTAAATATTGCTTTATAATTATTAGTGATAATTTTATAGCAGTTTTATGTAGTGGTTATTGATAACATGTAGTAGTTATACTTCAAATCTATAGTACGTAATGCGATAAAGTTCATCGAAAGCTCATATTTTTGCGGGGGAGGACTAGTTGTGAGGAACACCCGACCCATAGAGCAGAGCGGAAGATAGAAGAGGGAATCCAGTGGGCCTTTCCCTTTACTAGCAAATTTGGGGTTTCAAGGTTCTAAGCATTTTTCATACCTAACGATCCTATCTATATAGCCGGTTTAAATTGTGATTGTTTCATATAAAATGGTGTCAGTGATCATTTTTGCAAACACACAGTTATATTACCTGCTGGAATCTTGTCCCACCACAAATCAGTATTTAAATACCAGAAGATATCTGAATATTACATGATGCAGTTTTAAAATTATTCTGTACCTGTAGGCAAACGTAAATTACTAATGAAATAATTTAAATGACTTAAATCACTTTCATTACTGCAGAATTTTTATAACTTGATACAATGATAAATAACACAGTCTGTTTGCTATCTGTATTATTACACACATTCGTTAAAATATTGAGGATGTTTACAATAGTTTTTAATACGCTTTACGTGTTTTACTTGCTGTAGTTTTTGTTAATTCATTAATGTAAAAATTATTTAATCTTAAAATTGGTCAATATGCCATTAATTACTACATCAAACGTTGTTAACTTATTTCTTTTCAATATTTTACTTTACGGAAATATTCAGAAATAATTGTGCGGGTCATACATATTTTCAAAACAAGTGAACTGAAAAAATCATTCTGGCTTTACCATTCTCTTTTTCACTATTTGAATGTTGAGGCTTAATCTTTTTGGTACGGATGAAGCCCACACACAGAAAAACTTTTTCGAAAGGGACCCAGATCTTTACAGTTAGTTACATAAAGTTTTTTATAAGCTTTATTACAAGGTTAAATATACGTGACATCAAGCTACAGTAACCATGCATTTTAATACACTAATGAAAAATGTTAGGTGATGCGAATGTTACAAGTAACACCGATCCCCCACCCAATATAGCGGTGGAGGGTCCGGTGGCCTTCTAATGGAAAAATTAAGCTTTTAAAGTGAAAAATGTTGTTATTTAAGTAATTTCCGGACTCCATTTCACTATTATATGTAGTGTAAATTCAAACATTTCCGGGGGGGGGGGGGATTCTCGGCCCCGTTTGCATCTCCCCTACTCCTGGGCGTGCATACGCAGCGTGTTACTGAAGCTTGATATTTTTTCTCCTCCGTCTGAATGTTTCCCCTACCATCTCCCCCCACCCAACGACAAGCCGTTGATGCGCGTGAGTTATATGACAGTGATAACAGACTAATAGTATCACCCGTATTGTCACTGATATGACGAGGCAGTTGTGATCGTGGTGGCTGTAGTCACACGGTGTCCGTAAGTAATGATTGGAAGATTTATTTAGTTTTGATGTGGTTTAATCTTTAGAGATATTTATAGTGCATTGATAATGTTGTTGTTATTGCTGACGAGGGAAGCTTTGCTATTTTTTTCAAATCTTACTGACTCAAGAAAAGTCGTCTCTATGAGTGAAGCAATCTGTGACTACACAAATTAGAAAGGCGTTGAATGTTTATGTGACCCAACATACTTCATTTTAAATTGGTATTTTTATAGTTTGTGTATTTAATTTGATTCCTAAAAGAAATATTATTTAACTGAACATATATTTTATGTTACACTAAATCAAACACGCGCATTATTGAAGGGAAATGCCCCCTCCCTCTAAAGACTAACCTGGTGCGATGTATTGGATACGTATATCAGGGCAATTTTTTTTTTTTTTTGCGATATTTATCACAATGGGATTTCTAAAGAACCGCGATATTTAACGCAATGCGTTATTTATCACATAGCGCGATATATCGTGATTTTATCGCAGCACGATTTTTATAGCATTGTGCAATATATCGCGTTTTTAACGCAGTGCGATATTTATGATTTTATCGCAGCGCGATATTTATCGCGCGTATCGCGATACTTTTCAAATATTGCACACCCCTACCCATTCCCTTTAACACCTATGTCAGTTACAATATGCCTTATTGGTTGCAATGTCTCAGACTATGATGTCAAACAAGCTTGCTGGCTGGCAGCGTAATAACAGTAACACCATACATTTATGGCTGCTGTGGAAAGGCGATATACACTATTTAAAGGTCTCCTTTGGTATCAAGTTTCTGTCTATGTCATTAAAGTGTTCCTTAATTCTTTTGTTGACAATTTTAATAAAGGAGAGTACGTATATCAACGGTTGAGTTTGTAATGTGCTTGGTGTCACTTGCCTGTACCTCAATAACTTCCTTCTTTACAATAACAGAGAAGTCTTATGATAGGGTACTGGATCAGCAGCCAGGAATAGCTTTTTTCTCACTTTGGTTGGTATACACCCATGTTCATACATGACAGTTGTCCATTTATAATACAGATTGACAACTTTCTACTTGTTGGTCATCGACTCAGTGCCTTTTACCACAGTTCCACCCAATCATAAATTAAAACTACATTAAACTTTAAATTAAGATTTAACATCTTATATATAGCCAGAATTACTATGGTAGATATAGTTTTGTATTTCACTAGTTCTTACAAGCATTTGATTTTCAATAAACATTTTTCAGCATCATTTGCACTCAACTGTAAAATTTAATGCACATTAACATTAAGTTTTCAGAATATGCCACAATCATGCTGCAAAACAGACAATCTGGCCATGAATAAAGAAGAGTTTACTGGCTGTAGTAATTTTTAGTTCCTAATTCATTTGCATACATCTTACCTGTTTATAAATATAAGCTGCCCAGCTACAGTAGTTTACTTACAAAGCTGCCTTAAGGTGGGGTCTCACGACAATATTTTATGTGAGAAAAATGTACAATTTAATTCTATTAAGAGGCAATTTTTTGTTTAGAATTTATAATACAAGTGAGCTTCAAGCCAACACCAACGAGTCTGTAAGATCAACCCCAAATTATCTATTAAAATTTTATTGAACTTTTGAGTCACCACTTGGATTAAGTGTTTGAACTGTTTCTGCAAAAACGTTGATTTATACTAGCCAGTGAAATGTAATGAGAGCAAAAGTTTCTTTTTGTACAGATGTTTTCTCCGAGGCCAGAGGTCCCAGCTTAAGTTTTGATTGTATCTACGAATTGAGTAGTCGAGGCATATAATTAAATTACACCCAATTCTTTTATTGAGTATAATAACCCTGAGATATACCTCAATTATGTTCTACAGTTCAAGATCTTCGTTTCTACACGAAAGTTTAACTAATTAAATATGCTATTGAAACATGGGACACAGTGCAATGCTAAGGGTATCCTGTATCTGTAGATTTGTAGGGAACGGCATCTGTATTTTTGCTAATAAATTACTATTTTCAGATTTATCAAATTAACCACTTCTCTACAAGTTATTACAGTACTAAAGGTGTTAAATGTATCTCACACATTTACTGCAACTCACCTCATACAAAGTTTCGTAATTCAGATTTATCTCTAATACAGTACTTAATAAGTTACACGTACATCCCACGTTCATTATGGTACAGTAGAATGCATGTGATGTGTGCGTAGGTGCTAGACATATCGGGTCCGGCACCTCAGCCTATGCAGTACGTGAACCTAGTGTTGAGAAGGAAAGATCAACGACGCACCTCCACTCAGACGTGGCACTTCTCCCTAGATGGCCGCCTACGCTGTCTCCACAACAACATGTGTGTCCAGGCCAAGGACGGCTTTTTCGGCCTACGTGAAGGTACGTGCTCTCATATCAATTCGTGATTGTCTGGAGATGAGAGTACAGTAGAACCCCATTGTTATTATCTGGTTCGGTATGGTTTCTAGGAATTTATTGTAAGAACATGAGTACCATGATAGATAATTTGGACAATTTTTAGCACATTTTGTACTACTATATACTTGTACACATTATAAATTATGATTTTTTTCCCCTAAAATTTATATTTAATCATTGCAGGTGTAAATAAAACACTTCTTGATATGGACATATAATATTTCAATAGACAGATGACTCCCAATAAAAGGGTACTGTATAATCCCATGTTTACAGTAAACCCTCGGTCTAACGACACAGCATGGTGCCAAATAATTATGTTATTAGTTCGCAGATGTCGTTAGTCCCGAGGTAATAAATTTTGAGACCCCCAACATTTAAAAAAATAATAATAATTTAAGTGTTTTTTTTTTCTTAAAGTTAATTTAGAGCAATTACCGACTTAAAATAAACACTTTTTCTTAAAATTACATTTTAGTATAAAGAAAAGGTGTCTTCCAAATAAATTGGTGCTCCATAATTCACAGTATGCAGTGACGCCTGCGGCTGCGAGGCGCGCTAGGTCTGGTTGCGTAGGATGGAAGAGGGGAGAGCGGGCGGCTGGCTTTTGCTAGTCTCCCTCTCAACTCGTGGTGCACGTGATTCTATCCAGCTTGCCTGGCGCAAAGCTTACACTAACAACAGAACGACTTTTATTGTTTACGGGAAAGTATGTTGCAACGATTTAAAACATTTCAGTAATGCCATTGAGCCAATTTTTTTTTTTTTGTAATTACGCATGAACTGTTGCATATTATCGCCATTATACGATTTTAAGCGATACTAATAAAAATGCTTATAAAAGAAAAAAAGTCTTTGAAAACCAGTACTATACGCCAATTAGAAACGTGAATTTGGGACCACTTAAAAGAGCTAAAAACTTACTTTTTAAGGTGCTATCACTAAAATAATGACTGAATTACTTGTCATTGTAAGTCTTAGGCCTATAGTAAAAATTGTTAAAACTATGCACAACGCACCAGTTTAATGCTTTGCGATGTGAATAGAGGCATTGTGGCTCCCACTACACTGGTCACAGTCACTCTAATCGCTGCCCTGTCGAGCGAGCATAATTAAAAACCTTATCAACCCACATGTAGCATACGTGACTAGTTGTAGGCCGTTTTTACGCTGTAGCCATATGTCTCACGTGCCGAGTGATCGATAACACAGCGGAAATTGTCAAGGTCAAGGCGAGCTGAATGCGCACAATCTGATATGAAGCAAGAGGGAAATGATGAAAACACAGGATTGTTTTTTTTTTTTTTCCTCTTTTATGGACTGAGTAGGCCGAGCTTTTTTTTTTCTGTATTGACAAAAAAGAAACGTGTCGTCTCTTCATCCCCCAAACCCCTGGGCTCTCACTAGACACGGAAACAAAGACGATGGCTGGGAGAGGGTGGGAAAGAAAAGGCAAACATGTGGCACTGCTTTGCGGCCAGCCAGGCTGCTAGTTGTCATGTGACTTATCACAGTCGGCGCTATCAGTTGATGCGCGCGCACATGAGTACGATTTGGTTTGTCTGCAAGGGGAGGGGGGAGTGAATGGTTATTGGCTGGCGTGGACAGTCAGAAGGGGTGTTATCTATTTTTAGCCATGCATTTCTTACAGCACAGCACTCCAAGCAAAATACAACATGGACAAGCAGCAAGTCATGCAATACGATACCGTTGCTATGCGCACATGGCACAGATAAGGAGACATGTAGGAGTAAGGAGAAGGAATGGCACAGAGGAGGGCGGGTAGAAAAATGTGTGATTGCCATGAAGGGGGATGGAGCATGGAGAAGTGAGGAGGAGGAGGTATGGAAGCGTTAGTCATAATGTCTCGCATATGTCGGTGTTGAGCGGGCTGCCTAACTCACCAGGCGTGTGCTTCAACTACATTCCAGTCAAAGTTTCTAACATTTTTTTTTTACGGTTTTTTTGTTTCACAGCTGCGTATCACTAATTTATTATAACTGCAGAATGTTTTTGTTTATTGTATGCAAATTTATTTTTAAATAATGTTTTACTGTGATCTACCGCACTTTGCTTAGCTTTGATCAATTTTGAAAATATTAATTTTTACAGGGTTTTGGAAATTATGTTGTTAGATCGCCATTGTTGTTGGATCCGATGTCGTTAGATCGGGGGTGTACTGTACTTGTCATTTGTTCCAAACAATGATAAAATTGTTGAAGGACCCAGATGACTAAATCCATATTTGATCATCACTAGCATAAAAACAAAAATTTTATTTTTTAAGAATATAATACAGAGTTAGAAGTCTGAAGATTGAAATGACAGATCACAATCATGCACGACATAACTTGTTGCAAAGCAAGGACACAAACAAAGATAATCAGAGAAGGGGGAAGGGATGATGTTAGATATGGACTACATCCTTATTGAGTATTAAAAATTGCAGTTGTACCAACACAGAATGATTGCTGTTAAAGGTAAATTATTAGTTATAGGTTTATTATAGGTATTCCTAACTTAAAATCATTATTATTTTTTTATCGTATATGTGCTCTATTTTACTATAGAAAGTGTTTTAAGGGGCTGTGTTCGTAATTTTTTTTTATTTTTGTCATTTTTCCTATTCATTGCATGTTTGATGTCTTAGAATAAAGGGGGGGACAGAGAGAGAATAGCTACTCCTACAACGGAAGGGAGGGGCAAACAGTGACAACATCCTGCTCCTCCAATATAAGTTGTAGAAGGTGGAACAATGTCCCACTCCTACAATAGAAGTGGGGGACAGAGGGACAATGTCCTGCTCCTGCAATAGAAAAGAGGGAGTGAGGGATAATGTGCTCGTCTTACATTAGAAGGGAGGGACGAGGACAATGTTCCGCTCTGGCAAATAGAAGGAAGGGAGAGAGGGACAGTGTCTCGCTCCTGCAGTAGAAGGGAGAGACGGACAATGTCTTGCTCCTGCATTAGGAGAAACGGAAGGACAATGTCCTGCTGATGCAATAAATGGAGGGACAGAGAAACAATGTTCCACTTCTAAAATAGACAGGAGGAACAAAAATGGCAATGTCCTCCTACAATAGAAGGGAGGCACAGAGGGATGTTGTCTCACTCATGCATTAGAAAGGAGGGACAAAGGGACAATGTCCAGCTCCTACTATGAAGGGAGGGACAGAGGTACAATGTCCTGCTCCTACAATGGAAAAGAGGGAGACAGGGACAATGTCCTCTTCATACACTAGATGGGAGGAAGAGAATTACAATGTCTCTCCTATAATAGAAGGAAAGGACAATGTCCTGCTCCAACAATTGAAGTTGGAGACAGAGGGACAATGTCCTGCTCCTTCAATAGAAATGGGAAAAAAGGGACATGGTCCTCCTCCTTTGATAGAAGAGAGGGCCAGAGGGAAAATGTCTCTCTCCTATAATAGAAGAGATGACCAGAGGAAAAATGTCCCTATCTTATAATAGAAGAGAAGGCCAGATGGAAAATGTCCCTCCTACCACAGAAGGGAGGGAGAGAGGGACAATGTCCATCTCCTACAATAGATGGAAGGGACACACTACATTAGCAGGGAGGGACAGACGGACGTCTTGCTCCTACAATAGAGTGGAGGGGCAGAGGGACAACATACAATAGAAGTGAGGGACAGATGTACATTGTTCTATTCCTTCAAAATTAGGAACAATTTCCTCATCCATACGAACTGGCCTATTTGAAAACTGGTATGCTCCACTGTCTTGAACTCGTATAGGAAATAAGTACACAAAGTGCACACTGTTGGTTGACAAGATGGCGGCTATTTGAATGTCTATCTCAACTTGCGAAATATGAGTTTGTGGGACAACTAGGCATTTAAAGTGTTAATCAGCATGATAGAAGAATCTTAATTTTAGCAGAAACAATCTCAGCATGACTAACTCAGTCAAACACAAAAGGAAATGTCGTAGTTATTGAAATACCAGAATTTTCACATTATATACAGTAAATATATTTTCGGACAACACATGACATGTGGTGTCCATAGAGCTACGGTAGCATGCTAGTTAACAGCCAAAAATTTTTTGGTTTGAGACTCCCCTCAAGTGAATATTTTTTTTATTTCCTTAAATACGTTAATAATTTCACGTTATAAAAAGAACTCTACGAAACATTAATTTATTTTACGTAATTTTCTGTTTTAGACTCATTGGAACTAATCTTTATTTTCCATTTGTAGAGATGAAGCATCTAATTTTGAAAATGTATACACACATAAATTACTCTTAAAATTAGTCATCTATACGCTTCACGAATATTTAGCTGCGCTTCTCCAGTAAATTAGAATACTTTAAAATCACATTTTCTTAAACCAAGTGTAATTTTTACAATAAATAATATATATTTTAACATCAAGAATTACTTATGTATTTCTTTTAGGTGAGATAAATAAAAAATTTATCAAACTTTTAGAGTAAGGCTAATGAAACAAATGCTTTAAGAAACTAAACCTGAAGATGGTTTTAACCTACAGTAATGTAGTTGTGCTAATGATTTCACTTAATTAATTTGTAGCAGTGTAATTAATTTAGAGCAAATTTGGTAAATTTTTTAAGAGGCCTAGAAGTAACATTGTGAACTTTTTTTTGTGTCTGTATTTTACTTAAATAAAATGAACCACCCTCATTACTTTTTTTAACAGTCATCATAATTATGAAATATTACTAGAAATTTATTCGCGGGTTGGTATATAATAACAAAGAAAATGGAAAACAACAAAAATGTCTGGTACTACATAATTTTTTAAACCATTGTTGCTTATTGCACTTACGTGATTCAGCATCTATTGTTTAAATTTTATTTTACACTGTTATAACTATTCATATAAGAATAACAAAACTTTTATGAATACACAAATATATAAATAATATGAATATAACTCAGTATGCAGATATAGCAATGGAACCTAGCACACAGTTAACTTTTCCTGCTATGAATCACACACTCTTATTATAATGTTTTTCTTATTTAATTATAGTGTCTAAATTTTAGTTGCTATTGTTAATAATTAACTGAGTTTTTCGAAGAGGCAGAAATTTGTATGTTTCAGTCAATCGCAAAAATTAACGACTCATAATATGCTATTTAAATGGCATTAACTAAAATTGATACCTTATCAATTTGAAAATATCTAGTTCAGAATTAGTAAATACAGTACTGTATTCTTTAGTGGCTAAGTATGTATAAAAATAGTTTTGTAGAATAAACATACTGTCGCAAAAGAGAATAATACCATTTTTTAACACCTAATTTAATTAGTAGAGAGTTTCTATTTAAACATTATCAAGAGCTTAAAAAAAAGAATACTAGAAAATATGTCTAGTTATTGAAATGTTTTTTTGGCCGCTCATATGCCAAGTTCCCATTTCGGCCGTCTTCCATCGCTCGAGTAGAATTTTGTATACGAATTTTGTGTACGAGGACGCCAGATGTGTTCAAGCATACCAACAGTGCATTTTGAGCGGTCATGCGGCCGGTTTGCATATGAACGAAAACTTGAGCATAGGCCCCCTGCTCCTACAATAGAAGTGAGGAACAGAGGTACAATATCCCACTTTCATAACAGAAACTACTACAGCTATTTTACAACAATATTCTCGGGCACTGTAAAAATTTTTTTAATGTTATAAAAAATAAGGGTAACACCATACTGTCCCTGAGGTCTATAGAATAAACGTAGTTTTTTATATGATGGGTGCCACTCAGCTATTTGGCCCACCTGAGTTGGGAACAGAGATCTCAGGGCATATAGGGTGTGCCGGACTGTCTCAGGGTGAGGTTGACTGCTTACATTCTTCACTCTCTGTTTGAGCCAGGAGCATACACACACAATCACACATTTAGGAACTCGTGAAAGAATGAGGTAGTTAGTTAAGACTTTTACTTAGTTCCTCAACCAGATACAATACATGTGTATAGTTACCACTTGCCGTACTGCTGAAACCACCTTTAGTGTTCTCACATTTACTTGTTACAGTAACAGTAAGATATAGTAGATAAAAATGTTTCTCTGCTTGGAGAGAGAAATGAAACAGAAATTAACACTTCTTGTCTAGAAGAATAACTTGAGGTAGCCCATGGCCACGTGACGCTACAGTCCGAATGCCTGTGCTGGTGGCAACATGTTAAGCTTAAATTTATTTCTGGCCAAAAAAAAAATTGCCAATAGAAACAGTGTGTGCTAGGGAAGGATAAAAGTGAAATGTTGTGGTGTAGAAGATTTTTAATCAGAATAATTGTGATCAGTTACAGTAAGCAAAGTGTGAAATCTTCCTCGCATGCTAACACAACCGGCAGTGCTGAACACTGATAAACAACTGGCCAAGCGTTACCCGCTTTGGCCACACGTCATGCGCGTGAGCCCTGCTACTACCAGGTTCAAATGCAAAAATTAAAATCATAATTAAGTAACACGTGCTCGGCCTAGGCGTTGCATGCTAATCACGTGAGAAATGGAACTGTAATCACTTATTATACTGTTACTTAAAATTACTCAGCAAGCACAAAATCTACACGGGTCTTTGCCACCCTGTCACTGATTATTATTACCCTGCCTGCACGAATCGTGTGAACACATAAACATAACCTTTGTGACAGATAGCGTGACAAATGACATGCAATCCAGTGTTAGGCCTCATGGTGCCTGAAAATAAAACTTGTAAAATCACTGCTGCGCACAATCCAGTACATGCAAAATAAGGGTTAGTCCCCATGGTGCCCAAGAATGAAATCTTAAAATCGCTGCCTCATGCAATTCCGTACAAGCAAAATTGGGGTTATGCCTCATGGTTCCCCAGAATGAACTCGTAAAATTGTTGTCTCGTACAATCCAATAAATGCAAAAGAGAGGTGCCTGAAAATGAGTTTGTTAAATTTCTCCCATGTATAATCTAGTGAATGTAAAATCGGGGTTAGGGTGCTCACAAATGAACTCATAAAATTACTGCCTCGTGCAATCCAGTACTACGCTCACAGTTGGAGTTCTACTGTACACATCATTTATTCATTTGTGATGTTTTTGAGAAGGTACAAGTCAACAAACAACTTGATCAATTTGATATTCATGTGGATATTATTATGTTATAACTGAACACATTAAATTTATTTATTTTCTTAGTATACTTATTCCAAATTTATTGAATATTTGTATTCTGATAGTTTTGTTAAGAACACTTTAAAGTATGTTGTGTGATGCTACAAAAGAGCTTTTTCTCGCTTTGTGCAGTGTATATGTTATGTTGAGACAGTGGAGATCAAGAAAGTGTACAACCATTTGGTTAAACTACTATTTAATCCATGCTACTGCAAGATAAAATCCTTTCTCAAACATGTCTACGGGAAGAAAAACACAACACTTTTGTAGACAAAAAACTTTCTCCCTTTTCTGCCCACATAACACATACAATACAACTTTACTCTTCATCACCACCCCATAAATTTGTTTCTCTCCCAGGAGAGCAAAGAGGAATTTTTACTTAGCCTAGTGTCCATCTCAATCTTCACGTCTACAAGCGCAAACTTATTTTTACAAAACTAATTTTTTGCCTTGCCTAATGTCAGTATATCAACCAGCATTTTTTCAGACTACGGGTACTTAATGTTTTTTATCCCTGAATCACTGTGCTGCCTGAGGACAATTTATGTGATATCTATGAGTGTTTACTTGGCATTGGTCATTACAATTTTGGCTAGTTGGATTGAACACCTATTGTTACCGAACGCATCAAGCGACCTTTCTACTCCTCGGTTTGATTTCTGACATCAGTTACCTTTACCATTACAACTTCTGCACAGTAAATGACACTGCCATGTATTCTGCCTCACAGGTAGACTGTGTGACAGTTTTTTTGCCTTTTGCTGTGCCATAAGATCAAACCACCACTTAGTTTGAAGTATGATCCGATGACAGAATGCCTTTTATTTACCTTGTTCCCCCAGTCTGCACCGCTGTACATTTCCAGCTGCCTGTTACCTTCCCTGGAGTATTTAAAGCAAACTGCCTATTGTTCCCCAGTGTCAGACGTTGACCTCTTCAGAACAGTCTGCATCCGAGTCAGTTCCAAGGTTGGTGTTACAACTGGCTTCGCATCAGCTTTGTCAAAGCATTGGAGTATTCTTTCTACCTAGACTTCTTGAGAAATCCAAACGTTTCCTATTTTATGTTTCTTCATGATATTCATCTCTAAACACTGTGTTGCTGGTCCCAAATCCTTAATTTCGATTGTGTCATTTTTAACTAGTGACAAAAATCGTTTTTTCATGGCTCTCTTCCACTCTGGAGAATGGTAACCTTTAAGTGTAATATCCACATCTATATATGTCCGTCTGGCAGACTTCAGCTCGGCGCATAACACGTTACATGATCCAGCTATTCCTTTGGTTTTGGGGGCCTGGAAGAGCTTTGTGTTTTGTTTCTTGCTGTTTCCTTTGGGCCTGTCTCTCTTGTTCGAAACCTCAAAATGGTTCTTCTTCACTCTCATGGTTCTCACTGTGTTCCTATTCTTGATGTTTTTCAGTCTCAAGTTCCTTTGTGAACACTGTATCAAATGTTTGCACACCTTCTTCATGTGGAGTGGTGGAGTGTATTTCTCTTATTTTTGTTTCATGAACACAACCTCGCGATTTATGGTTTACTTTCTTGTTTGGTCATTTATGAGTCTATACCCCTTCTGGTTTTAACATTAACCTACAAAAATTAACTGCTCAGACATTGGGTCCCACTTCTATGTGGCTTGTTGATGTGTGTCATAGCCTTGTAGCCAAAAACTCTCAGTTGTGACAAGTCAGGTTCACTTTTTTGCCAAGCCCCTTGGGGAGTCTCTTATTGAAGAGCACATGAAGGAGACAGATTGGTCAAGTATGCAGCTGTTAGAATTGCCTCAGCTCAGTATTATGCCGGTTGGAATCAAGGAGCATCGTGCGTGCCTTCTCGATCAATGGCAACTCCGGGACTCCATTTTGTAGTGGGTTGTGTCATACTATTGTCTGGTGCATAGTGAAGAGAGGTATCTTCTCATGTCTCCATTCACATACTCCGTTCCATTGTCGAAACAGAGTTTTTATGGACCAATCTGTCTGCTTCTCAACCAAGCACTTAAAATCTTTTAATACATTTACAACCTTAGATTATTCCTGCAAGAAATAAACACACTTGTACCTTAGTTGTCTTCCACAAAGATTGGTTTGCACTAGGTCCAAAATACCTTACAAACGTTTTCCACTTACAGTATTTTGAATGGAAGACGTTAATGTTTGCCCGTCACACAGAAATCACAAGGGTCTTTGGTTACAGCATCTTCTCCTAATCCCTTTGACACCTTAGCCAATTGTAACATGCCTTTATGTTTCAAATTCCCCAACCTATGATGCCACAGATAAGCTTTACTGTTGAAACATACAGAGGGTAGATTTACACTTGAGCTCGGTATATGCAGTTTGTCATTTGCCTTTACGTCAACAACTTCATTTTTCATATGAAAATGTGAATATACACAGCCAGAGGCTTTAGCCACTACTTCGCTCCCATTTACCCATGTAATGGTGCTGTCACATGACTTTTGGTTTTGTAACTCCTTTTCATTATGAGTGATGTGGGTCGACGCACGCGAGTCCAAATACCACGAGTTTCTTGATAACGCGTTGTGGTGCTACACTTAATACACATCTGCCTCTAATCTCCCTGGGGTTCGCTTATTGGTTCGCTCGGCTAGCCTGCTCAGTTCAGCGGTAGATACACAATTCTTTTCCCTTCGTCGTGAGCTCGAGACGGCAAGAAACGGGAAACTTACCAAATATTCATGCAGCCATGCTGGCACAAGGATAACTGCACTAAATAA
>PNEQ01004710.1:0-37430 GCA_003012365.1 Medauroidea extradentata
CAGACCGGCGACTGGGCGTCGTCCCTGCCCACCTGCCAAGGTACGTCTGCGTGGCTCATTTCGCCGCTCAGTACTCACACACCACACGAGGCCATCTGCCTTCAGACCGGCGACTGGGCGTCGTCCCTGCCCACCCGCCAAGGTACGTCTGCGTGGCTCATTTCGCCGCGCAGTACACACCACACGAGGCCATCTGTGTTGCGTATTGGATTTAAATAATGCTAACTGAAGCACATAAAACTGAAGTTGTATTAATAAAGTTTCTAATTTATACATGCTTAATTAATAAAAAAGACGCAACAAGGTCACTGTCGCCGAAAATTCTTGCCCCCTCCCCCCTTCCAAGAAAAACCTGAAATGACGCCCTTGAACGTGCTGTATATAACAATGAAGCTTTTATATCGATGTTGCCTATCGTTAGGGCCACGATTATGTCGCGAAAAGATTTTTGCCCCACTTTGTTTCAGTGACTCACGTGCACATCGGCCGTTCTGTTCCAAGGTAATTGGCAGCGTGTCTTTTTTCAGACACGTTTCTCATTTTACTGCACCAAACAGAATAAGACTATTGTGAGTCTGTACGCCTATAATTTGCCAAGGCCAGTGAGAGTAAAATCATCCAACCACAGGCGATGTAGCAGAGCTGCAGGTGTGCACATGACGCATCGAAACCAAATGTTGCAAAAATCTTTTCGCCATAAAATCGTGGCTCTACCTATCGTTTATTTTAAGCATTTTTTTTCTCTCATCAAGTCCAGTATACAGCATTAACACAGAACGTGTGTAAAGTTAGTCCCAAAATTTTCCACACATATCACATATTGTATCTTCAAATAATAGAATGATAAAGACACTACAGTTTGTTGTAGACTACGTTAACTTAAAATATTTTTGCAATTCTCCAATGTCTCTAATTGTACGTAGTTTTGCAATAAATGAGCCAACCTACAAAGTATTTTAGTTTGAGTTAATCCTACCATGTATAAGGAGACGTTTCAAAATACAGCCTAGAAAAAGAACAAGCATTAAATTAAATAAGATCATAGAAAAAGTGGTTTAGACAGACACAATAAATTTTGATCTTGAAAATCTCAGTTTCAGTAAACTGTGAGTTAGTTCGTTTTCGCATAACTACGTCCAGTTATGAGTAGGGCCACGATTTTGTCGCGAACATTTTTTCGTCACAGTTTGTTTCAGTGTCTCTCGTGCACATCGGTATCTCTGCTTCAAGGTTATTGGCAGCGTGTCTTCTTTATAAAAACACGTTTCTCATTTGACTACCGTAATAAAAGTAAGATTATTTTGACTCCGTATGTCTGTAGTTTGCCAAGGCAAGTGAGAGTAAAGTCATCCGATCACAGACGATGTAGCAGAGTTGCATATGTGCACATAACACATTGAAACCAATGTTGTAAAATATTTTCGCCATAAAATCGCGGCTCTAGTAATGAGTCAAGGAGTCATAAACTGAGAATGAATCGATGGAGTGCGCAAAGAAACCAGATGATATCTGCTAATTTGAATTGTATTATTAAGGTTACTGTTTTCCTTACATATTATTACTCAATATTCCTTTACTGTAGTGTACTGAAAATATTGCCCAGCAGTTTGCTGCAGATACTGTATAGCATAGTAAAATAAACACTTCTTCTGTCCTGCTTGCAGAAGTACAGTGTGACACGCCGGCGGTGCCAGAGAACGGCTACATCCAGGGTAACGGGCCGTACAAGGCGGGTGACGTCATCCAGTTCAATTGTAACCCGGAGTTCATGATGGAGGGTCAGCCCATCATTGCTTGCCAGGAGAACGGCCGCTGGTCCGGCATGGTGCCCAAATGTACGTACAATAAACAGAGATTGTGATATATCGCGAACATTTTTGTACCAACATAATTACCCTTGAAAACGATATAGTTTCATGTGACATGTATGACTGGGTAATATATAGGGACAGGAATATTTGGTGAAAAGATTTTTGCCCCACTTTGTTTCAGTGACTTACGTGCAAACCTGCAGCTCAACTTTATGGCTATTGACAAGAGTCTTTTGTGCAGAGTCGTTATTCATTTGACTGAGCCAAACAGTATACGGATAACTACGACACATCACGTCTGTGATTTGCGAGTTTAACCTCCCCACGCATTGTGTTACGGTATCCAATCACTTTCCACAAAGCCGAGATCCAGGTGCGCACGTAAGACACTGAAACAAAAAGTGCTGTAAAATTTTTTTCGCGAAATTTCCTATCTATAGTAATATACGTCTGACACAACGCAGCTGTCTGCAGACCAATAATAGGTAACAAATATTACTATAGTTGGATTCTTATTGGCTCAGTCAAATAAGGCAATAGCTTCACAAAAAAGCGAAAACCAGTAATATTTTGATAAGCCGCACGTGCGTTGAAACCCAGCAGTCAAGTTTTCCCGCGGTAAACCATCATTAGAGAGGATGATATATCGCAAAAATGTTTTGTGCCAACATACCATTGGAAACGCTATAGTTAATTATAACACATATGATTAGTAGAGATGATGGTATATCGCGAAAATTTTTTGCACCAACATAGCCTTGAAACCACTGACACACCATAGCTGTCTGCAGACCAATAACAGGCATAAAATATTACAATAGCAGGATTCTTATTGGCTTAGTCAAATTGGGGCAACAGCTCCACGTACAAGCGAAAGCCAGTTATCTTTTCATAAGCTGAACGTACGTTGAAACCAGGCAAGATTTCCCGCGATAAACCGTCATCTCTAACAATAAGTAACGTCAACGCCGAATGAGACAGAGAACGAGAACACGTCGAGCGAGTCGGGAGAGTCTATTCACTCCCGCTGCGCAAAGGGGTGAAGTAGTCCAGCGCATACACATATGCAAGTACAGTTCGGTAAAAATGCATGGTTGGCACAGTGGTTAGAGCGATCGCATCCCTCGATGTCAATCGTGTTCGACTCTTTGTATATGGCGGACACAGTCGTTGACCATTGGGTCTTCTCAGGGTACTCCCGTTTTCACCGCCGTTCGCATTCCGTCACATCTTCATTGTAGAGTATTATTTTTGTCATCATTCACGGTTTGGCAGACGCCTACTGGCGCCAAGTCAGGAGTCTGCTCTTGGGGTGTGATACACTGTCCTTGAGTAAGCTTAATTTTACAGTACTAACCAAAAACATGTGACCACCCATACATTCCCGTTAAACCCACCCCTAATTCATGACCCTGGTTGAAGCGACTGACTTTATTCTGTTTGTGAATTAGAACATGTATTAACGTAATACACTAATACACTATGCTGGATTCACAGCGAAAATAATAATAGTAATAATAATACGTTTATACAGCCCCAGAGTGTATTTTATAATACAGAGAAAAATATTATGAATATTCCTCTAAATTCGTGTGGTATTGGCTGAGCTGCCTTGTGTTTGCCGCCTAGGCTTGACAGTTGATGTGCTTGGCAAGGATTAGCATTGGCAATGACATTTACGCCGCTAATCAAAAACAAGATTTCATCCAGATGTGAAAAGTGTGTTTAGTGAGTGGTTTTATATTGTGTTTAATCTAAATAAAACGCAAGAAAAAAGTTTCAAATATTGTTTTTCCCACTGTGAATCCTGCATATTTTCCTGCCTGAGTTTGACAAGGGCCAATTTCTACCGATTGTTACGCTGGAGTCGGTAAGGTGGGGAAATTGTGTTTCCAGGTTAGAGAACAATATTAAAAACCAGAAATTACTTCGTATCTTTCGTAAGAAATTTAAGTCCCGTGATTTGTTCCCTTTTATATAGCGTAATTAAAGCCTCGCTGTTTAGTTTTGCAGTGGTTTCGAAAATATTTTTTTTAAAACGCAAATTAATACATATATCAAAAATTCATTCCTACACTTCTTACTCTTATATATCATCATTTGTATCTGAATTTCTCTGTTGCAGTACATAAAACGGATTTTTATACTTATGCCCCTGAAATATCACATATTTTGTTGTCAATAATTTTTTGCTAGCAAACGGTACATTATTTTAAAAAACGCTGTGGCAAAATTGTGTATCATATGACTGTACACCTCTCAGTTTTTTTTCAAATCATTTGGTTAACAAATATTTGAGTTACTTGCAATTGTTTGTAATAAATGAAAGATCGTGGCCTTAACATAAATTTTACTACCGTCTCTCAGTTTATTAAACCTTTCACCGACTCCGGCACAACTAGCGGCGAATATGTCCCTTGCCAAACTTGTCCCAAGCTCATTTTCTCAGGGGTGAAAATTGATATTGTTACTATACTTTTTAGATGCCATGAAAATCATGTTTCAGATATCTTCCTAACCTGTAGTAGAATTAAACTTACCTTAGAAACCCACCCCATACGTTACAATCATTTGTTGTACCTTTATACCAAATTGGTGTTACAATGAGGTTTGCATACTAGTTGAAGGCCACAAAGCCATTTTATAAAATTAAATATATTGATATTTAATTTTATAAAATGGCTTTGTGGCTTTCAACTAGTATTCCTACCTCATTATTAACAAACAGATTGCTCAAGTACACAACAATATTCATGAAATTTTTGTTCTTTCGTTTGAAATTAAGTAGAATGGCCGTCTGTAATCACCAATACTTTTCCCGCCACTAGGTTTTCAGGAGACGTATTAATATTTTTGACAAGTAATTCATAGTTTTACGTCATTATTAAGTAATATGGAAGTAAATTATTATATAACCATTTAAAAGATGTAATCAATAGCGCTCGTTGATAGGGGGGGGGGGGTGGAAGGATGGAGTCTGAGTCCCCTCTAACAGATGTTCCACAATGTGTTTAGTTTTGTTTTTTTAATAAAACATATAGCAAACTATTTGCAGTTTGATAAGTTTCGTAACCAACGCGATTTCATGTGTCAAAATATGCCAGGGGCTACAAATTTATACGCAGGCTATATTTGTTCCTGTTGACATAAATATATATTATGATCTTGACCCCCCCTTACAACTTTTAAGATGGGTGCCCTGGGGTGTAGTATACTGTCATTTACAACACGGAATGTCAAAAACGTTTATACACCTTCAGGAATGCTTGCAGAGGAGAAAATATTGTAAATTGAAGATGACCATACGCCACTCCCTTTAAACTAGGTTGGTGTTACATAGTTTCCCTGTTCTGTACAAAGTTATTTAAAATAACAGTATTTTTTTATTGGTTTTGCCAGGCAGTTTTTTTATAGTGTGTGTAGAATGTGTAGTGGTGGTACCCCTGTGTGATGAAGCGTGCTGGTGTTCAAATGGCAGGCGTGCAGGCGTGTTCGTACCCGGGCACGGCGATCAGTGGCCGCATGTCCGCCGTCAAGTTCTATTACAAGATCGGCGAGACGATCACCTTCACGTGCGACGAGGGCCTGGAGCTGAGAGGCGCGCCGATGCTGCGCTGCCTGCGCAACGGCAAGTGGTCCAATGCCATCCCCACCTGCCTGCCCGCCGCGACGGCTTCCAACGCCGCGAGGTAATACGCGTCCGCCCGCCGAGGAGGAAGAGGAGGGAAGGCAGGGAGACGGCGAGGAGGTGCGGGCCTGGCGTCGCCGCCCGTCTTCCCCAGTACTAAGCCGAGAGACTTCAACGAGCGGTAGACGGCATCACTGACAAGGACACAGTGTACCGTGAAAAATATCTGCTGCAAACTCAAAGTATAGTTCATTCTACTACACTTCTTATAGGCTGTTCGCAGTAAAGTGATCACTTTTGAAGACTGCCTTGTATAAAATAATACTTTTAAAATCTTAATTATATTTGCCTCAGACGTTCCATTTTCAGTACAGTATAATTTAAGCTTAAGGTGCTATATTTACATTGAAAAGTTGAATGAAAGTACGAACTAGCTGAAAGAAAAAAAGCAACCACGGCTTCAAAAGTGCTCACTTTTTCGTGTACCGCCTATAGTTTGGCAAATTACATTTTCTCAGCTAGCAGTCAAAGTCAGTTCTTGAAATTTCCGTTTTAAAAGAATTTGTTGCACAGTGACAGAGTTTTCGTGATTATGAATGTGATCATAGCTTTTTTTTTTTGTGAAACATATTTAAAAACATTAAGTAAAACTATATTTATCTTTACCCAGCCGCACTATGGTTGATTGAAAGCCAATTTAATTACATCATTTACAGAATGCAGCAAGACTAATTGGAAAATTTTACCTTCCCAAGTTTGTCTACGCTACGAAGAAATTCGGTAATCTTCCTAACCTGTAATTGAATTTACTGTACCCATAGTAATACTTTCGCTCTTCCTATACTGTAATATGTTACTCAGTAAGAAGACGCCCACTGTTGTCCAGGTACGAGGATGAAGTTTTCAGTATATGCCCTGCTCACTGTTGCTCTGTCAGAAAGATATCTCTTTCGGGCAGGTTGCTCGTTCGGGCAGGTTGTTCGTTCAGGCAGGTTGCTCTGTCGTACAGGTTGCTCTTTCGGGAAGGCTGTTCGTTCAGGCAGGTAACTCGTGGTGAGCTGTACATAGTAGTTAGGATAGCCCCGCTGCCGTACTCTAGTCCGGCAGCTGTGTCTCGTAACGGGCATGTCAATGGCTTGTAGTGTAAGTTATTCAGATCTGCAGCACCCCGAGAAATAAGGAAATTAGCTAGCTGCAGTTTAGTATCAAAATGAAAGTTAACTTTGCGGTCAGAATTTCTGTGAAACTTACTCATGATTCTAAGATTTACTGTTGTTTTATCACCCACTATCTTAACTATCAGTGAAACTTTCAGAACAAGCTAGTTAATAATAATTTTTCTTACTTACTGACTGGTAGAAACGAAAACATTTTGGTAAGCCTATTGCTTTCCATTGTCAGTTAATTCTGCTGTCTCATATTTATTTTTTTAATCGACTATGTTGTAATAATATTTTATAGCCAATGTTCGAAATTAACTAATTTTCGCTTCTGTCTCGCGGGTAATGTATATGGCGGAGTGGTGTCGCTGTCAGGAAAAGAAAGACCTCGTGAGTCGTCTTCACATTTTAACAAACCCGTTATTTTGAGGAGCAGCGGATAAGTGATACATAATAGTACTTAATAGTTATACTAACTGTAATAGTAGAGTTATTAGAACACCACACTTATTTTCAAAGAAAACTAATTTACTGTTTAATGTGTTTGTATGAATTTGTTCATGACACACTGGCATTTCTCATAAAACCGGCCTAGGGCTGCTAAGTCACTGGACTTAAATGTAACCTTTGGATGGCATCATTATTTTAATTTCGCCATTACATGTGTACACTGTTAATATTTCAGCACAATTTACAGCATAACACCATATTCAACAGAATAATAATTTAACTACATTAATTATTTATATAAATTTTTTTCAGAACAGAACTGTAGAATTAAAATACATAACAATTGTAACTGCTTTTTTAATCTAATTAAAAACATCATTCTAGCATAATATTCAAAAACCATTGGCGAAACGGTTTGAAGAAACCCATACAAAGTTAATTAAACACCATACTATTCAACAGTTATATGTACCTATGTGGTAATGTCCGCTAATTTCGCTTATGAAAATACTTTTAAAAAAATTTAACAATTAAGAAAAATCAATCAAGGTAACCCAATTATAGTTCCGTATTTACGGTAAATGATATGTTTATACGATCACGACTTAAAATCACGACTCTCTTGTAACTGTAAGATGGAATTTTGTCAATAAACAGTTGGTTTCCACAAAGTAATTCCATGAAATAAATAGTTAATGCATTAGTTTCAATAAGTTTTATGAATTTTAAAACTTAGCATTTTGGGTCTATATTGAATCCTGTGCGAAAAGAATTTTTTAAGATACTTCTTTTCAGAAAGGAAGGATGCTATACCGATTTGTGCTCTAGTTCTCGAGAAGCTGTTGGTATGATATGTTAAGTTATGTGCAAATAAAATCATTAAATTGCCATATTGTTGCATCAGTTTCTGTGTTAAGAATAAAATTTCTATTTTACAAGAATAACTATATTATCCTTGCTTAGTACGCAGTACACACACTGCAGATAAGTTTGGTTGTGTGACTATTACAAGGTCGTGTGAGGTACACATACGACAGCTTGGTGTATGGAATTTGTTGTGGTTCGGTTTTTATTATCACGTTGAAATACCACTTTCCATACAGTGAATTTAATTTTGTGGTGTGAAAATTAACTACTAGGGACATTTCAGCTGTACGCTACGTGCAGGAAACCACGTTGTTACATTTGTAAAATGTAACAAAAGTTCATCGTGTTTGCAAGAATACTACCTTCTGCTTTAAATAACACAAAACAACTTCATCGAGTCTTCTTGTCACTGACTTTTAGATGGGCAATTTGGTGATATGAAACACTGTTAGACGTAAACTATGTGCCAAAATATATGTTGGGATTTCGATGGGTTTTTTTGTTGACGTGCTCAATGTGTTTACATGTGAAAAAAAATTACTGTTTGTAATTTTTTGCTCTCTTGGCTGTATCTATAACTACTCAGTGGTGTGTGTAGAATAAATTTAGCTTAGTGTTAGTTTATAATTTTTGAAGAACTTAAAGTTAATTTAAATTTAACTCCTACTGCAATTGTGCTTAAATGCAGCGTGCTGTTAAGCTGTATAATCCTATATCTAGTACTGAAATGAGGTTGCTAGTATTACACTTAGTTTTTACATAGAAGTTTTAACATGTTAAACAGATAAGAAATACTAATATTAAGAAAGACAGCCCTATGTCAGTGTTGGTCAACATATCTTAGAACAAATAAATGTGCCATATTTATATTTTATCATAAAATGTACAACATTTGATATCCCAGATATTAAAAGGGCTGGACCCAATAATTTGTACGTACAGATAACTGGCTTTTACGTCTTATAATATTTACTGATCATTCATGTTACCTTATTATCCAAATAATATAGATATGAGTATTATTACAATAGAGTTATCATACTCTTTTAATACAAGCTAATGCTTTGATAGATAGTGTCACATCTCGTATTATTGTACCAACTACATTCTACAAGTCAATTTTCGCAGCATTTATAACTTATATTTTTCTTTCGAGTTTTATACAAAATGTCATTTCTCAGTTTTGGATTTGTAGTATATTTAAAACTCTCTTAAAGAACTATATGCAAGGTTTTAACTACATTTACGCTACTCAGTGAAGTTTTTCACACTGCGTTCTGTCCTTCGTTTTAAATTATTTATTTTAATTAAATTGATAACTGACGGTAATTCAGGGAAAGGTAAACATAGCGTACTGATAATTTTCACGATCACATGGGGTTTGCGGCATACTTTAGTGTTATATATGTTACATACCATTGTAGCCTACGTGTTTGTGCCAATAAGCCCGGAATTAACAAATTTTAGTCAAATGTAGTAAAGTTTTATCTTTAAAATTAATATTTATAGTTAAGACGAAATTTAAATTCAAACTAATTTTACTTCGGTTCTTCGCAATATAGATACCACGATACTTAATTTGTTAATTTTAGCTGGAGTAATAACAGTAGTTTTCTTTTAACCTAAAGACTTTGGCGGCATCACAGAAAAAAATGTTTTGCGTGGGCTACAAAATATTTGGTCAATTTAGTCCCTACCAAGCATTTTTGTGGCGAACACTAAGTATTTTGCAGTGTCCACTAAACAGTTTATTTGCGATAACAAAATAAAAATATTACCAACAAAAAGTTTTGCGGACACTGTAAAATAGTTGGTGTTCACCACAAAATTATTTGGTAGGGTCTAAACTGACAAAATATTTTTGAGCCACTACAAATTTGTTTTTTTTTTTTTTACTGTGTTTTGTCTATTCAGATGAGTCTGTTACTTGATCGATAGTCCTAGTTTTATTTTACTTAAATTTTGTTTTACTTCAGTATGTGTACAGCCGTTATAAGTTAATTTCTTTAGAATATAAGTTTGCTTTATATTTTATTTTATGCCAAGGAGCAGTTTATGATTAAGTGGAGATTGATAACATTATTATTTGACGATAAAATACAGTAATTTTCAAGCCACCTTCACTGTGTGCGTGTCTTTCATTTGCTGCATAACAGTTTCGCCAATAGATGTAAGGTGTCAGACATCCACGTGAGAAGTAATCGTCACACGATCGGCCGCGTTCTTTACACCAGTAAACGTGTTCGGTTCATTCTTAGGAAAACGACCCCTGAATATGGTAAGTTACTTCGAGTAAGAACATTTACACTGCAATATTTGGAATAAGAAAAACTTTTCAGTGGTGCAATTTGTACAGACATGACTTTTTTTAAGGCTATGTGTTTGGTAAACTATTTCCTAGTTTTTTCAGAGCAGCAATACAATTAGTACTTCAGAATGTTGCGACCACAAACATCCCGCATTGTTCTTGTCAATTACGTATAGATGTGTAACTGTATTTATCATCATGCACATTCTTTAATTTAAAAATGTTCAATATATTTTGATATGAAATTGGTTCTGATGTTAAAATATTTTAAAACTTTTATTTATTTACCAGGCAAGTAGATTAAAATTTCATATGATGGTAATATGGCAGGTACTTCTTTCATATAACTTGGTTTTATTAAATAAGTAGCATGATGTTATATTTCATTATCAGCGCGGTTTATGTTGATAAGTAATACCAGTAGCTTGACTAATTGTTTTCAGTCACAGTCTCAGAACGCAGTTTATCACGTTTGTACTTAAACCAAAAGATCAAAAGAATGTAATAGGTGCAAATAATAGTACAAGTGTTTTGAAGTATTGTACTGCACATCGCTTTCCCTCCCATCGTTAAAATGTATTGTCAGTAACTAGAAATAGGAAACGTAACAATTAGATTTATAAATGTGAAAAATTTGTGTTTGATTAATGTTTTTTTACTGACCAATTATCGTCTTCCAACATGATAGACACAATGCTGCCAACCAAAACAATAATATGTGTCGAGCATGCCATACCTGTTGCTAGTTGGTCCACGTGTTAGAGACGGTAAAATACGCACAAACAGTTTGTCAACGAAGAGCAGTATTTTGTTGTGAACAATGTTAGCAATATCATTAGCAACTGTAAAATATTGTAAATATCTCAGAGTGTAAAACTGGTTTATACTGAAATATATATATTTCCCAGTATCTAAAATTTCGTTGAAGATTTTTCATGCTACTAAATTATTATAACTAATTAGTCCGTTCTCAAATTAGTACTAAGCGTAAGTTGTGACGGTAAACGTCGTTAATCCAATCCTACCACATTTAATTTTCTGTTAATGTCAACATTTTGTCGAAGAGTTGGTTATTCTATACTATTTCTCCACTCCTTTGTACGTAATCAAACACTATCATTGTTTGTTCCAGGTAATTTGGAAGGTCTCTCGCTGAAATAACTCTTAACTAAGCGTGTGCACTTACAAAGGAATTATGGAATCAATAATATCTTCTGAAAACATTGAGGTTTCCATTTTTTGCTTGTGCTGAATCGCACTTTGCCTTGCTTTAAACGTTAGAAATTGTTTAATTTTTAGTTTTTTAGCGAATCATTTTTATATCTCAGCCTGCCTTATAACAGAGTCCGTTAATGCACTGGTCTGAATATTTAACTGAAAACTAAATAAATGTAATATATTTTTATATCCTGTATACGGACGTTCTTACTATGTCACCCCACGTTTGCTGAGAACTAAGAACCTTAACAACTGTATCATAACATTTAAGTAACTTATATATATATATATATATATATCCTATAATGCTATGCATTCAACGTATTTTTACAGATGCCAGGTTTTTGTGGGTAGTATTGCAAGAGTATTTGTACTTGTTAGGACGTTGTTTCGAAATATTTTGTAAAATAAACAATAAGGTGTCTAAATGTGTTGCTGTCACGTGAAATGTTGGTGTGCTTTGCTGTCCAAGGACTGGATAAGGCGAGAAATACGTTCCAGGCTAAGTATACAGTGCAGAGAAATTTGTTATACAGGCCGTACAGTAGTCGTGCAACTAAGTTAGTATGCCATACAATATAACACATTTAAAGTGATAGGAGGAACAGCCAAGATTTTAATTGAACTTTCAAATAAGTAAGTAAATTGTAACAACGCAATTTCAGTATTTAGTAACATTTAAATATTCTTTCCAGACAGGAAGGATAAACTGAGATCTAAATTTTAACCGATTCTTCCTCAATTTTGTTCTCCAGAATCATTGACATAATTGCGAATTATAACTTAAACAGCCCAGATTATTCTGCAGCTTGCCTAGACCTGATATAACATTCTTATGTCTTGATCAGTTGCGCGGAAAAACCTTTGACGAAATAAAACAAAATGGAATTACTGAGGATGCTTTTATTATCCTAACATATTTCGTTTGGTTCTGTAATATGTGTAGTCAAACAGTTCTGTGTTTCTTTGTAAGTAGTCTTGGTAGTAAAATATGTTATACTTTTTATAAGCATATATGTTCAAAATATAAATGGTAAATGCTGTGTGCTAATAACAAGTAAACACTTTAGAGTTGTGATGTATGTTCACATATTATGACTTTAAATTTGTTTAGCTCAGTATTTCTCAAATAAAATATATCAACGTTTAAAATGTGTTTCTTTTTTAACATAACAGCTGCGTATCATAAATTTAAATGCATTTTTACAGTGCTAGAATAAAAAATTACTCGCCAGCAGAGTATATCACTATTGATAAGGTAACTCAGTGGAAGATGCAACGCTCAAGAAATTTTAAAGCTGTAATATTTGAATAAATGTGGAACACAATATTACGATGTGATACTATTTTCGACGGATATTTGTATAAGTCAATAATGAGAAGTACGTTTCTTAAAAAAAAAGTTTAAATAATGACTGACGAAACGTAAAAATCCTGTATGACTGGCGTCTTCCCCCAACTGGCATTTCCTCGGAGTTACCTTATACTGATTACAATTTAAATATCGTTCTCGTATCATAACATTTATTTTAGTGATTACTGTCAAGATATTGAGTTTTTGCTCAAATAAAGTTATATTTTACAGGAAAAATACTAGCAGAGTCTTATTTGATTCACCTTAGTTTCAAAACCCAAGAAAAATGTAAGTATGATAAATTAATAATAATGATAACGAAATTTAATTCGTCAAACTTCATAGTGAGAGAGAGAGAGGGTGAGAGAGAAGAAGTATTTTTACAGCTGACCGGAATGTAGTACTGTACTGCTCGAGCAGATTTACTGTCAGCACGAATAATAAATGAGGTAATGATGTGAGGTTTGTGTCAAATTTTCGGTTAACTTAAATGTAATAATTCAAATTCCGCATTATGTATTGCAGAGCTGTCATATAACACAGTGACAGTGTTGCCAAATTGAGGTAAATTTCCCACCGCCGAAGGAAATACAAGATTAATTTTAGAAATAAAAGAAAAAGAGACGTTATCTGAAAAAAATCAACAAAATCGTGGAAAATTGTAAGATAATTTGCTTTTTAGTTACTTTATAATATTTTTATTAATTGCTGACCCAACTTGCTGAAATTGTAGAGATTTTAAAAATAGTTCGTAGCAAATTTCTAGGTGTCTTTGTTGGTAAACCTGTATAATTTAAAGTCCTGGTTCTAGGCCCCCCATTCATTTTTCACTTCTCTGGTTGACGACTGTGGTTATGGATGTTATGGTCGGATTTTTGTGTCATTGGGTCACCATTTAGAATTAATAAAAGCATGCATATAAATACAAAATAATTTGCATTTCGTTTTATATTTCGTAACAATTAGTACGTCAAATGTGAAGGATGCCTCATGCAATACTTCCACTTCCCCCTGAACTAATCTATCTTTGCACAACTCTGTGCTGCAGACAAAAAAAAATAGTTTATAAAATGTGTATGTGATTTGCTTACGATTTTACTACAAACATTTTTTATAATATTTGCGTATTGCTAGTTTTAGATCCGTAAAATTGTTCATTTTGTTTGTGGAAAATCAGTGAGGGAAAACCGTCATGAACGTGAGAAAATTTTAACCCACTTGAGGTAATTTTCACCGTGGGTATCTGGCAACACTGATACGTGGCCTATAACATCTGACAAAGTTAAGGTAAGCACATGCAGGCACACGGCAGCTTTAAGATTTGTGCTGTACTTGTTGAAATTTTGTATATAGTAGAAGCGAAACAGCTCTCCATGTTAGGGAGGGGCAAGCAATTAGGTGTCCCCTCCTTATTTTTCAGCTAAGGAATTTGGGCCTGCTTGACAAATTTTAATTTCATTCAACGAAAACTAAAATTACATGTTTCTCGATATCTAAAAACCATAAACAAATGTCAGTAATCTTGAAGCTGAGAGAAAAAGGGAAAAAATATTGCAACACTGTTTGACCAGACTTTTCACAGACTGATTCATTACTCTTCTAAAACTAATTGTGTCAAGTGTCAGTCAGTTGTGAAATAAAATAATTTATAGTGTCAGAGGAATTCCACCAAACTAATGGCATTAGAACACACCTGTTAAAATATGGTCATCAACGTTTGGGCACCCATTTACTATTATTTTCGGCGACCTTTCCAACATTAATTTGGGGGGGGGGGCAATGCATTCTCTGCCTCCCCCCCCCCCCCAGTTTTTAATAGCATTAAATCTGACTGAGCGGACAGAACATGGTGGGCTCGAGTGGAGTAAAGACATAATAGTCAGCTAATGTTGAGGTCTTGACAGCTGGTGAGAAGTGACGAAATGGTAAAAATCTTAAACGTGGCAGTGCACGGTAGTAATAGACGTGCTGTCCGCTTACTGGAGCCTACACAAACACGCATTCTCATTTATGTTAAACAATATAAGTTTAAGCAAAATTTTGGCCACATTTATAACACAACTTATTACACACATAATGACTTCATACGCTTATTAAACAACTAAACAATGAACTCTCAAGAGTAACATTGCCTGTTGTACCACACGATCTGGCAAACATCCAGATATATGCTATCACCTCATTATAACTTACTAGCGGGTTCCCGCAACTTCGTTTAGGGGGTTTTCAATTTAATGCGGTAGTCTTCACGAAACAAAAATGTTTTCAAAAGTGTTAAATGGGGAAAATTACGTTAAGAGTCACTAATGACCGTTTTAGAAACACTTTGAATAGAAAAACTGTTCCACAAATATTTTTGGGGGTATCCTGTTCTGCCGCTGTACCCCGTTTTCCCTCCACCACCCCCTAACTATAATTTGTTTTGGTAGAACCCAAAATGTGTTTTTCATCAAAATTTTATCGGGCACCTCGTTCTGCCCCTATACCCCATTTTAACCCGCTCCCTTCAAAAGTTAGTATTTTTCAGCTAAAAATTTCGCATTGTTTTGTACTAAGTTTTTTCGGGTACCCTGCTCTGCCCCTCCACTCCGTTTGTCCTCCTGCTTAAAAACATTATTATAAACAAATCACAAAAGTTTATTTGTTAACTAAATTTTTTGGGTTTCCTGTTCTGTCATTCTACCTCGTTTTTTCCTTCCACACCCAATTTTTTTTTGCAGAAATTTTATCGCAGTTGGATGACTGATATATAACCGCGTAGAGTACGAACAAACAATTTTACGATATAAGCTAGGAATCCGCCTGCGACATTGCCCGCGCGCATTACTCGTAACAGCTAGTATTTACTTCAATTGAAGGACTTCTTTGTATGCCAAATTAGTAGCTCGGCCATCAAGTGTAAGGATGACAAAGCTGCAAGTTGAGCTTACTCTGCAGCTGGCTACGTACCTAAAGCTGTCATGTGAGAAACTGTCCTTAGTCTATGCGTACCAATATTAAGGACTTGGGCCCGAGTTTCTCAGCTTTCGAGAGAATTATATTTAAAATCCATACGAGAGTCAATATTGTAAAATTGCTTCGTAACTTTTTTTGCAAATTGGTTTTACTATGGAACGTAATATTTCGAGACAAACTGTATGATGAGTATAGCTAATGTATCAATAAAAAGGAAATTTCGTTAATTAACTAATTAGCAACTATTTTGCAGTCTTCTGACTCGACAAAATTAGAGAATGCAGTTTAAATAAGTCATAACAAAGTTACGAAGCGATTTTACGTTATCGGCTCCCATTTATGTTTTAAAAAATAATTGACATTAAATGCGAAGAAACTCGGGGCCATGCCCTTAACTGCCCCAGCCTTATTTATTGTCACAGCAGAACAGACTTTGAATATGACAGAGTATTTGTATGGTATAAGTAGTACACGTGATATGATGACTCGTTTACCTCGAGCATGACCGTTGATGACAGTGCCACCAATACGCACAGTCTAAAGTTAATTAAAAATAAATAAAAGTGTTAGTCACTGGGCACATAACCGTTGTTACGACCAAAGGTAACGGTATGATTGCAGAAAGTTCTCTTCCTTATAATTACGTCTCTCATTTGCGTATCGTGCCAGTGTTCCGAGGCATGCAATATAAGCTCTGACTGTACAATTTGAGCACATGGACACAATGTGCCTACCTGCCATATCCAATAAACACGTGCTAATGGAAGAAGAGTGTACCTGCTCCAACTAGTCTAATGGCCGCATATACAACTCAGTGTTGAGTATAGCCACCGCTTAGCACCGCATGCCTTGCAACACAACCACGATACGCCATCGCCACTGCCTCAATGCTGTACTTGCTTTTTTTTTTTTTTTTTTTGGATCGTCTGCTTTGAGATTTGCAAAGACTACATCCCCCCACCGCAAAACGGGTATTTGAGAATGGGGATATTACCTAGAAATAACAATTTAATATTTGCATGATTCTTCCTAATTATTTCCGCACCAAACGCAACCATGGAAAGTAATAATTTCGTACGCATTTTAATTTTCAAGTTATTGAGCTTTAAAAATGCCATATTTTCAAACGCCGTCGTAAACACTGAAAACACGTTTTTATTGGCTAACACGCGTATGACGTAGTTACATTTGTTTTCGTTTGCCACCGCCCGCCAAGCATAATATGTTTTGACAATTTCACTGATTTAAATTTAATGGTTCCAGTTACTTAAAAGCTAACTCGGGAAATTTGCTCGTTGGTAATGCATGTGCTATTGCAGAAATTTTAATTAATTACGAAGATTTCACTGGCGCTTGGCACTGAATTGAAAGGAGTGAAGACAGCACATTTAATTTATTTTTACGACTTTTTAGTGTTAGGTTTGAGTTTATGTCACTTTAATTCAAATTTTGAAGTGATAACTTACTACAGGTTAGTTTTATTTTTTCAAATCCAGTTAATAGTATTAAATTTTTGTTTAAAAAGTCAGTCGAATAAAGGTCGTACGCGTCCAAAACGTGAAACTACCGAGCTAGTCTGAATTCGTTTAAGCAAACTTGACTCATATAGACTGGTGATAAAGCATTCTGGCTGCGCCAATCGGGAAAATAATATAACAGATCAATATTTATATTAACTTAATCCTTTTACCTCCCAATAATTATTTACGTTCCTTGTGAAAGGCCTTGACAGGCGCTTATGAGAACTACCTTGGTTCTACGAGATAACACAGATAATACTCTAAAACTGGTCAAGAACGTCGTGCAATATAGATCTAATCTACCGGCCCTCAAGATTTCTAAATATTCAACTCCAACCGACGATGTACAAGAAAGCGCGCGTTAAACCTTCAACACAAGCTCCCGTATGTGTACATAAAAGAAACTGCGTTGTAAGACGTGTTTAATGCATTTTCACGAAAAATACAATGTCGGATTGCAGTATTTTTGTTGAACGAGATGTCTGGAGTAGTTTATCAAGCAAAAATATCGCCAGAAAACGTAATTCAGACATGGAATACATTATATAATGAAGTTTCTAGGCCTTCCAAAGAGATACATTTTTTAACAATTTAAATTTAATTGCACATTACACGGTGTGGGGTTGGCTTAAAAGCGAAGTCTACACGTGCAGGGTGGACACAAGAGAGAAACTTCTCGCTTGTATTTACCATGCTTGTGCTCAAGTAAAGCAATGTACTAATTAGCTCATATCAGCAACACAGCAGCTGTCTTATCAGAGCAACAAAATGCATTTAAGTTGGTGGTGGAGTGTTTGAACACGTTTTGTGAGGAAATGTACACAATTAAACATCACATAAGATAACCGTATCGTGATTTACCGTCACATGCATATTTCCCGTTCCTTGTTGTTTTCATTAGGTTTCTCTGAAACTGTTAAGAAAAGGACATATGTTTATTAGAAACGTTTTATTCAGAATCACCAGTACTATCATCCCTCAAAGCATGTACCTTTCCTCCCGACTCACCCTGTATTGTTGCGTAAATGTTTAGGGCATTGCTCTAGCATTTTTGTACAGTATACATTACTAGTACGCAATTGTATTGCTATATGTGTGTATTGTGCCAGTACAAAAGGATATTCTGCACTGTCCTAACCTGGTCTGATAACACAGGAGAACTATCGGCGACTGAAATCACCGCTTCTGCAGATTTTGCCTTAAAAAAAATGGCCGTCAAGATACTAATCTTCGGCTTTATGACCGCTCGTTAAACACCCAACGACTGAGTAGATCCAGTCACGTGACCAATGCTACCGAGTAGGATTATACCTCCTACGTTTTCATAAGCGCCTGATGCTTGCAGCTTGCTGTGCTTGCCATCTATTGTCAAATTTTGCAAGACCCCGCCCACTTACCGAACTATCGGCGAATCACAGGTGCTTTGAGCTCGCTTATTGGCTAAGTCGTTTCAACAGACGGGGTGGCAGCACAGCGGAACAACAAAACCACAGTGATTTGGACCATCGTCTAGAATTGGTCGCAACTTTTTGAATTGAAAGAACTTATTTTATGCCAACCGTGTCATACTGTACACAATGCATTGAATTAATCATTGCATACATAAACTGTACGTAGGCCTACTTATATCGCTAACAGCAGACTGTTTTATGTCTTGTCTTGTAGAAACCACGCCGAGTCCGTCTTGTATTGTGACACGGCGTTGTAGTAAGTATTGCATTTGGTTAAATTCAGTGATATTTCTGACAAAGGAGCTACTGTACACGTTTGTAACTCATTGGCGTTCACGCCATTCCCGTTATTACTATACATAAACAACTGGATGTTACGCCATTTCACGAACTAAACGTAAGTTTCTGTAGAGTTAAGAGTAAACAGACACGCAATAACAAGTCCAATGACGACACAGAGACATCAACATAGCGGCACTCATTTTTACTGAGCTAAAATAAACGTTATTTTTATTGGCGTTTTTCTCGAGTTTTACGGATGCAAATAAAGAAAGTGTGGTACCGTTATTAGTTAAATTAAACATACTTTTAAATATATCCCCATTATTTTCTCAAAGAAAAAAATGAGCTAATTATTTCATATTTACGTAAGTATCATTCTGAAGTAAAAAAATCTCAATATCACAACTGGTTGGGTAGATATCATGGGGTGAATGAAAACAAATGTTGCGCTTTTTCACCTTGTAAGTGATCGAACACTGCAAAATCTTACCGTCACGTTTCAAAAATTTGTATAAGTATCCAATTGATGTGAGAATCACGATGACAACCTATTGAATGAAAGTGTAATCGTCGATTAATTAAAAAACTTTCTTCATGCATTCACAGTTCTAAGTGTTCATATTTAGAAAATTACCGGAGTCTTTTTACAGGCATTTACGTATTCGGTATTCATCATCATAAAACAAAAAGCAACTCTATGTCTTGACGGGTTCGATAGCACTTACGGATTTATCTAATACTTAGTCCGTGTCTTTTCATCCCCTCAAGGTTCGAGTTTCGCAACAAAAAAAATTTTATAAATATTTAAGGCTATTGTGTCGGTGACAAATTTAAGTTGAATCCTTGACGATAGCCCGTTGAATTAAAAATATATACACGATTAATTGAAAACCTTTCATCCCGTTTCGTATCTTTTCACCCCTTTGTTGTCAAATTTTGTAAAATCAAAATATACCTTTTTAAGTATTTAAGAGTGCATGGCATATAATATAATTTAGCGCTAAAAGCATCAGTTCAGAATTCTAGGTTTCTCAAAGCCAATTCGCAATAAAAAAAAGCAGTCCTAGGCAATAGATTTTGCCAACTTTCCGAGCAAAATTTTTTCTCGATTAACGAATATTTGAAAAACAGATTCTGACGCTGAAATACCATACATTTAATTGCGGCGTAATACGTCAGACTTAACAAATGCGTCATTCCGAGTAAATATTTGCTCATAAAGTTGCCAATATCATTATCAATGATTGCTGATTTGTAGTTTTTCTATATTGAATTTCAAAAAGTGCAAATCCCAATCGAAGAATTCAGCTCTTATTTATCTACGACGCTCTCTTAAAAGCATTAATCTTAAGCAAAAATCACTTCAATATCTAAAAATTCAGTGAGATCGATATATATCGATCACGAATCGAAAACATTTTTTACCTTTTTTACGTATTTGGAGTCGAATTTGGAAAATATCCAAAAGTATATTTTCTGTATTTACGGAAACATTATGAAGCAAACAGCAATTCGATATCTCGACTGGTTCGACAGTTATGGAAGAATAATCGAAAACACATTTCACGTATTTTCACACCCTTAATCAAAGGCTCTCGAAACACCTTGAAGTCCTGTGTTATATGTTTGCATGCATATCTTATTGAAGTAAAAATGACGAGCTGTACAGACGATTAATAAAAAACACATTTCCCGCACCTATTTACTCTTTGGGAGTCGAATTTCGAGAATTCGAAAAAAGAATTTTTGGGTATTCACTAGTATCATTTTTAAGCATAAAGGAACTCTGTATCCCGAAGGGTTCTCTAGATATAGTTAATTAATCGAAAACATGTTTAAGGTCTTTTACCCCCTTAAAAGTTGAATTTAAAAAAAAATACTTAAATTGACTAATAAGCTTTTTTATGATTGACCATTTAAAGTAGTAGTCTAGACGATATACCGTTAAGTTCGAGCTGTGTAGACGAATCTTATAAAACACATTTCACCCCTTTTCACCCCCTTAAGGAACGAATTTCGAAAAATCCCTTCTTAGTGCTCGCCTACGACCTAAATGGAACCCACACAAAAATTACATTTCTAGGTCCAGATGTTTGGGCTGCTGTTTGATATGTCAGTTAGTCATCCAGTCAGTCAGTGTTCTCGTTTATACATATTGCTATTTTCTACCTGTGTACACTGCCAGTGCCTTATCGACACATAACAACAATGCTATTTGCAGCTAACTCATTAATGTCAAATGTCTTAAGGGTAGTCTTCACCGGTTTCAAATGTCCACGTTTGACGCGAGGGAGCAGCGGAGCGATGAGAACCAGAGTACCATGCTCGACGGGAAACATACCGTCTATATTAGCAGAGCGTCTAACTGGCGTGCAAGGTTTTCGTCGTAGTTTTTTTCCTATGGGACTTCAAGCGGTGACTAACGTATTATTTCTGGATAGTTCGAAGTAAAAACAAACGCAATACTTTCGCTTTGCACTTTACGAATTCAGGCGATATTCTTTAGATCCAAATGAAATAACAGAAACAACAAAATGCAGTTCTCTTCAACTTGGCTAACGTCTCGTCAACAGCAAATTCATTAAGGAGGTTTTACACGAAACAAGATACATACAAAACTAATGCTAAATGGCGACCTCTCATGGAGTAATTGACCATGCAAGTTGCATCTCGAAAGAAGTGAGGAATTATAACATGTCCTATTTTTCAGTGCGAGGTCGTTCTGCGCTGGTCGTCTGACCAACTGTGGTCATAAAAATTGAGAAAATTATAACTTAACTGTGCGAAGAGGAATTAAGTGGGTTATAAGTAATCGTTATGGTAGATATGGTAAAAATTAATAACATTGGTAGGTCTATTAAGAAACAAGACGTTATATAAGAGCCAGATTGTTCCGGTACTCGTTTGTTACATGACCAATATGAACGCTGACATATTGCAGGCGAAGGTAGGGAATTGTGTACTTAGCGGGGGAGGGATGGCGGAAACGATTATTTCAACAAAAAACTATTGGTACTGGACATCTCGGTATGGGATGCAATATAGCGCCGTTTAATTTGGTCACACATACAGATAGACCGTTAGTATTTGTCTCTCACCCCTTGCTCAAAAATACTGTAGGGAATCTATTATAATTGTTATAGTGTTAGTGTGAATTAAAACTAAATGTGATTTTTTTTCAAAATAAATGGCTACTAAATATCAGCACAGACAATCACCAATTTCATGCAATCTGAACATTTTCTGCAAGGTATCGGTGTGTAACGTTTTCTCTAACACCATTTACTACGTTTCCATACCGTTTTGAAAACGAATCGAGTATTGAATCCCAACTGAGTACGATACCCGTCTACATGCAAACTTTGGATCCGATTAAAATGATTTCAGTTCGCTGGTCAAATTTGTATGTGATTATATTGGTACAATTGAAATTTTATGTTGGCTGACATGAATTAAATAAATCCACGCAGCCGTCTGTTTATTTTTATTTCGGCTACACACGTAATTACATTACTAAAGAAAAAAATGGATACAAGAATATTATTGTTATTCATGATCATATGATAATTTTTGTTCAGTCTATTTCATTTGCACCTGTCACCAGAAAATCTGAAGGCCGAAACAAATGCAGTGTGTGTGTTCGTTTACTTTCGACTCGTTTTCAGTACGATACGCGTTTCCATGACATTTTACGCCTTACTCAAGCCGATACGATCCCAATTTTTGAAGTAACGACCTTGAGACTCAAATCGATTTGAATCCCGTCTCCATGAGCGTTTTCAAAACGGTAAGTGTTTTGCAATCGATTTCAAAACGACATGGAAACGTTGTAAATGTGTCTATATTTTAGCATGAGAGTTGGCATGAGTAATCTCACACAAGATTAAATCTTGCGTCGCATAAGTACTGCTTTAGAGACGGGGCCAGCTTGAGTATACATCAGCGGCGGTGTGAATGAGTAGGGTAAACGAGGATTCCCCTACAGAATAGACGCTGACCAGCTGTCAAGTCCGGCAAGTTTCCTACATCAGGAGAGACTCCACCAGGCCTTCGTAACTGGGGTAGGGAAAACAAATCCTAACTGAAGATTACCGAAGTTTCCCTCCTCCGTCTGACAACTTACATAGCCAACAATGAATGTTAAACGCATGTAATTAAGGATGTTAACGTGGCAAAAACATATAATAATATATTTGCATGACAAAGTGTTCGTTTTCTAGACGTTACTTGTGACTACATTTTCCACTTGTAAATTTTTTTTTTAGCTCTCTTAGTTTTTCCATACCAGCATACCAAAGTCATAATTCGCAAGTTACGGGATCATAGTAATAACAAAAACCAAGTATCTTACTCGAATGAAATAATTTACACTAAAATGAGATATTATGAGTAATAACCTCAGATATTTAAAAACACGCTATTGTCCTTTTGTATTTTTTTTAAATTGCCATAACTGAAGTAAATTGTCATAATTTTCAGATTTTTTTTAAGTGTACAATAATCTAATTTTGTGTTTTTTAAATACTTTAGTATATTGCCAATAATATGACAGTGTAAATTATTTCATTAGAGCAAGACACTTTGTTTTTTATTATTACTAGGTTCCCGTAACTCGCAAATTTTGACTTTGTCATGTCACTATGGGAAAACTGTAAGAGTTAAAACGTTTTTACAAGTGTAAAATTATGTCACAAGTAACGTCTACAAAACGTTCACTATGCCGTGCAAAAATAAAATTATGATTTTTCTTTTGCCACAAAAAAAAACGCTCTTAAGGACGCTCTGCATCGAAAAATTCGTAATTTTATAACTGGACCAACACTGCCCAACTCTTACGCGTTACAGTAATAATAACTCCCCAGAAATAAAATATTTTTCATTTCCGTAGTTTTCGTACAAGCGCATGTCAAAATAGCGCTTTGACTATTTTCACTACACCCAAATTAAAAACTATTTAAATAATTAGAAAGAAATAATTTTAAGTGAAAGGAACTATACTAAGCTACAGTATAAGACCTTTGTTATTTCACTTAAAAATAAGTTTTAAAAAATACAAGTACTCAAATATATGCAAAAAATTTAGGTACGTTCAAGATTTTTTTTTTAACAAAAACATTTTTTTCGTTAAATAACAAATGGGTCATTCTGTAGCGTTATACATTTACTTGCATTCGAAATTATTGCATTCGTATATTTTAGTAGTTTTTACTTTGGGTAAGTAGCGAAAATAGTCAAATCGCTACTTTGGCATGCGCTTGTACGAGAACTATAGAACCAAAAAATAATTTAAATTTATTTGTTAGAAATTACTATTAATGTTTTTGGCACAGTTATAGAATTATGCATTTATCGATGCAGAACGCTCTTAACAAGTAGTTTTAAATTGGTATGCTGAAAAGTTAAATGAAAAAACGAAAATTATATTATACCTATTCATTTAGTGACTAAAAATGAAAACTCTGCTAAATTGAGTGTTGTGATATTGGTATTAGAGAGGGATGAATATGTAGCCTACTTCGTGCGTCTTCGGCGAAAGTACGGTTCTCGTTGTTTGACACGGGAGTTAGGATTCTTAATATATGCTCACTCGACTCGACAGGAAATCGACCCCGGATCACAGTGGTGGGAGCTGTATCACCACAAGTACCAATTACAGAAAATCGACTGTGGTATCACAATAGTTTCTACTTCTCCTTCGAATACTGCTGTTAGTGTCTTCACAAGGATATCTGCTGAAGAATTCATAATTCACGTGACAGGTATAACAGATGATAATTGTTCACAGCGTCATGCATAATTAGCAACAAGAGCTCGCATTACGACGCTCAATCCTTGTACTAAATACAGAGCTGTGTTAAGAGTGTTCAAGTGGCAAAATTTTGATTTATAATTTTAAGGGTTTTTAGTTATTTTTTGACTGCACGTCAAAGAATATTTGACTTGACAGGAACGTAACATTTGTACACTTTTTTTATCGCAATTATGAACATTTTTAAACATAAATACTGTGCAATGAACATTAAGGGCGCGGCTACTGCAATTTTCATTATTATTTAATTTTTTATTTGTACCAGATTTTTTTTCTTGTTTTAGACACAAAATGGGACTAAATTTGGCTGTTATGAATTTTTTTTACCTCTCATAGTTTTCGCATAATAGCTTGTTAAAGTCATATTTTGAATGTTTCCGTTTTAATTACACTAAAACCAACTGATATACAAAACTCAAAAAAATCACAGCGGATAAAAACATTGCAGGCTACAATGACATGCTCATAAAATTAAATAATAAAAATTATTTGTACTTAAAAAAAATATAGAAAATTTTAAATTTTTATTTCCAGTTTCAGCATTTTTTTTAATTCAAATAATTTTCATTCTTTGATTTTATGAGCATGTAATTGTAGCCTGCAATGACTTTATCCACTGTGATTTTTTTGAGTTTGGTATATCAGTTGGTTTTAGTGTAGTCGTTAAAACGGAAACATGCAAAATATGACTTTACGCGAAAACTATGAGAGATAAATAATTTTCATAAGAGCCAAATTTAGTCACATTTTGTGTCAAAAATAAGAAAAAAAATATCTGGTACAAATAAAAAATTTTAAAAATGGTGATAAAAATTGCGGTAGACCGCGCCCTTAAAAACAATTGTCCGTCATAATGTCGTACGCCGACTGCAGTGTTTCTTAAAGTCATAGACACATCACGAAAAAAATTCTTTGAAATCAGACAATTTGTTTACTTTCAATCAGCGTTTAACGTTTATCTACTTTTACTTCGTTCTTTTTTTTATATAAAATTTAAAATAAAACGTTTTTGACATTCATTGTGAGATGCAGATCAATATGATAGTATAGGCTTAGTACACGTTTTAAATTTATTTTGGAAAATATGAGAAATTGAGTCCTCAATTTTGCCTGAGTTAATTTTTAAAAAAGAACACCTTGTAATGTGCATTAGTATAAATTTGTATATCCATTTAAAATATATAATTATAGATGTAAAATGTAATTGGAAAATAAAATGAGGCGAGGTGAATTGAGATGGAATCTGCTCTCTGAGGGCGGAGATTTGAAGGATGGTCGACACTGATTGGCCGGAGGCACTCCCTAGTGACCACTGGACTGGGAGGGTGGTTTGCCGCCAAGAAAGGGAAGAGCCGCAAAAGAGAAGATGGGTCAAGTTATTTGGCCGCGGATGTCGAGGAAGAGCGAAGGTCTCCAATTTTCAGTTATTCGTTTAGGGTATTAGGGGCGGCGATAGGCAGCCCATGATAACATTCGTCGGAGTCGTGAATGATTTTTGCTGTATAGTGGAATTGAACGCAAAAATGGGTGCCCTACGAGAGCAGTTCTCGGCTAGTTCAGTAAGCCAGGAAACAAACATTCAGCATTTGTTATTGCCGTGTCACCTCTGTGGTACATACGAGGAACGTCGTAACTTTTATTTTATTTTTTTTTTTTCACTTTTCTCACACAAGTATGTCACCGTATATCATAAAAATATATTGCATGGTTATTAATATCGCGTTTAGGCCCCGATGGACCCATGCGTCGCTGGAAGGATCCCCTTTGCACGGTTTCAGTCATGATCCTGATTACTGAATGGGAGGGGCGGCGGCCTCTTGCCAACCCCAAACCTGAAGGACCAGATATGAATGAAGGAAGACATGAAATGAGAACCTACAAATGGAACAAGGGTAGAGGAAACGGGAGTGCCCTGAGAAAACCCGCCTGCCAACAAAAAGGTACGTCACGTTTCCCACATGCGAAAGGGCCGGGACCAGCCCCGCCGGGGATCGAACCCGGATCGCCATAATGGGTGGTGGGTGGTCTGACCACTAGGCCGCCGCAGCCCCATAAATATACTGCAAAATAGAACACAATTTTTAATCAAGAGCTTATTATACCGCAGGGACGTAGCCAGAGAAAAAAAGATGGAGTGGTATCGGGATATATATATATATATATATATATATATATATATATATATATATATATATATATATATATATATATATATATATACACACTCTCACACAAATTAAAAAAACTGTGTGATGATAAAAGTAGTAGTGTTATATTTAGAGGCACGATTATTCCGCTTATTGATACTAGGTCTGGTTGAACGTCAACAACGTATACTTCACTGGCATTACTGTGATTGGACAACAGTAGTTTTGATACACATTTGACGACTGCAAACCAGTAAGGAATAAGGAAATAAATTGTTTTGAACTCACTTGGTACCCTCTTGTACGCTAAGAAGCCAATGATTACATGACTGTGGCTGGTGCGTGTATAGGACTGAGAAGTCTAAGCTGCTGCCAGATGAATACGCGAAATAATCGTGCCTCTAGTTATATTCACAGTTTAGGTACAAAAACTGCTTAAGGGCGCGTCTACCGCAATTTTCATCATCATTATTTTATTTTTTATTTGTACCAGATATTTTTTTCTTATTTTACACACAAAATGTGACTAAATTTGACTCTTATTAAATTTTGTTATCTCTGATAATTTTCGCGTAATGGCTTGTTAAAGTCATATTTTGCATGTTTCCGTATTTTAACGACTACACTAAAACCAACTGATATACCAAACTCAAAAAAATCACAGTAGATAAAGACATTGCAGGCTACAATGACATGCTCATAAAATTAAATAATAAAAATTATTTGTATTAAAAAAATATTGAATTTTTATAACTTTTATTTTCAGTTTCGGCATAATTGTGTATATTGAAACAGAAATTATTTCCGGGGGAGGTCCGCCGGTCACCCCGCTTCACGATATGCGATCGGTGTCCCATTATTATGCTGTGAAAATTCTCAAGTAGGTATCCCCCCTCCCACCAACGAACAAAAATCCTGGCTACGCCTCTGCGTATAAACAGTTCAATGAGTTGGGCGAAAAGAAAAATAGGGCTGGGGAGGGCGGAATAGACTGACATACAAGAACATTTAAGTTTCTCTTGGGGTTTAGGATATGTTCTCTCATCGGTCAAACTGCCTCAGTTTCAGTTTGCACGGCAGGAACGGATAGGCCCAAGACAGACATAGGTGTTCCTTCTTCCGGAGCGGAAAATTGTGATTTGCGCTTCTAGCGTCCTGGTGCACAACCGTGTAAACAGGTAGGTTTAAATACATAAAACCTGTAATCGTACAAGTGTTATCCGTGTACGTTTTATCTGCAGTGCTGTATTTGTAACAATATAGTGTTTCAAGTTTTATGGAAAGTATGGTAAGGTAATTGGGCTATACGTATCGTCGACAGTGAGGTCATTACAGACAGTGACACACATCTTGATGCAAGGACAGGAGCTGGGAGAGGAGTTAGCCATTGACTTTGTTAAGATACCATTCCAGCATTCACCTGAAGCGATTACGGGTAACCATGGAAAACTAAAATGAGGATGGTTGGAGCCGAGGATCGAACCTGTGTCTTCCCGTACTTGAGTCCAACGTGTTGCCGTTGCGCCAACATCACTCGGTTAATATAAAATATTGAGTACATTTTTTTTTTTTTTTTTTTTTTTAATTTCAGCAATATCAGTGATAGGCCTATGGTGAATCAAAGAATTGACAGTGTGAATGAAAAATTGGACAGTGTAAACGAAAAAATAGTCAGTGTCGAGGGTAAAATGGAACGGGAAATTAGTGTACTTAAGAGAGAATGGCTAGAATTTCTCCAGAGTCACGAAATTGGACGCGGCGCGACGAATCCATGCAGAGAGCATTTTGCCCACACGAGCCGAATGAGCGTGCGGCGTATGCTCGTGCGGAAAAAGTTCGCATCCCGAATGATTACGAATGCTCGCTCTGAGCGTAGCTGTTCGTAATGTTCCCGCATTTGTGACGAACACTTTGTAATGGACGTGATAGAGCCAGGATGTTTCTCTGTTATGTGCTCATTGTTGAAAAATATAAGAATTTGAAAGAAAAAAATTGAAAACAATTGGTTAGACTTATATTCCAGTCGTCAAATTCCGTTGCTAGAGCTTATAGATGTTGAGCATTTTAAAAACTTTACCAGAATGACATCACTAAAGCAGTACCTGTAAAAGTTCGTCTTACAGTGACACTACGATTTCTGTAATAGGACTGAAGAATTACATTAATGTAAATAGGAACAATGAGTTAGTACAGTTATTAATGAGAAATATACAAATTCTTACAGTATCATATCAAAAATACCGCTATAGCTATAAATATCACTGTTTATAATATCTATTATCGTAGGAATGTCAGCATGAACATTTGTCCCAATCTAAATATATAAAATGAAGTGTCCTGACACACTCACTCACTCACTCATCAACGCACAGCCCAAACCGCTGAACCTAGAACCATGAAATTTTGAGGAAAGCTCCCACTTGCCCCGCAGGCACCCACTTAGAAAGGATTTTTTTTGAAATTCTATAATTAAGGGGGTGAAAAGGGGTGAAAAGTGTTTAAAAATAATCCTTGATTTCTCATTAACCTGGAATGCTATCAAAAATTTTTTAACTTGTTAATATTGCCCATAGAAATGTATATTCGCACATTTTTCGATATTGCGAAATTCGAAAATTAAGAGGGTGAAAAGCCGGAAAATGTGTTTTTCATTAATCAGTGATTTCTCCTAAACCATTTCAGATAGTGAGGTAATTCTTTTTTTTTAATGATGCTAAAGTAAATATCTAAAAAGTATTTTTACAATTTTTTTGAAATTCGTCCTTGATAGCCCTTAAAATAATAAAACGTGTTTTATTAATTAATCCCACTTATCTCCTAAACCAGTGGAAATATTGAAATGTTTGTGCTTTAAAATAAATCTTACGTATATAAAAAAAGTAATTTCAGGATTTTTCGAAATTCGTCCTTGAAAGCTGTTAAAAAATATAAAATGTGATTTCTAATAATCATCTTAACCACTTATACCCGTTGAAATATCGAGATGATATTTAATAAGAATGAAGCTTATGTAAATATCTACAAATCAAATTGAGGGTTTTATGAAATTCGAAAATTAAGAGGGCGAAAAGCAGTAAAATATTAGGGCGCGTACACACTTGCGAGCCGAGCGGTTCGCGAATAGCTCGTAAGCCGCTCGCAACGTGTTAGCGGTAAAATTAGTTTCAACGAACCTCCAGCGATCCACAGGACAGCCGAACCAACAAAAAGCATACAAAGAGCGGATATTAGTCTACTTGATGGCAAGGAAGGTTCGCGAGCATTGTTTAAACACACGAACATACATCGAGCGCGTCCAGACTAGCGCTGCAAATTCCTTTGTGTTCGTCGAAAAAACCGACTTCCTTCGGGTTGTCGCGAGCGGTTCGTAGGGCACTCGCATGTCGCTCGGGACAGCGTACAAACTGGCGAGCATGCTGCTCACGAGCAGAGCGCGAACCGCTCGGCCAGGGATGTTAGATGGTAACTTCAAAATCCTGGTACTAACACCATAAAAAAGCTGGTACTTTCAACGAAAAGCTGGTACAGGTAAAAAAAAAAAATTGCGAATGCTTACAGGCATGAAAAAGACGACGTTCTAAAACAAGTTTTAAGTATTGTAAGAGAAAAAATATATCGAAAATGTTTAAAGAATGCTCTTAGTTAACAGAAAATTAGAGGTTCACATCTACCACAGAAGTACACAAGCATGTGTTCCCAACAGGCAACAGTTTGCAATAACCTTCAATAACTATATGCGCAGATTATTGCTCACAATTCAGTATAAAGTTGTGTTGTGCCAAAAATATACATTTTGTGTAGAAAGGTTTTGCTGAAAATACAGTTTAATTAAGCATTTTAATACAATTGAGTGCAAAACTCTGAAATCCTGGTACTTTCGCGTACCAGGATGAAAGTATCCTGGTACATGGTACCGCACCCTGAAAACTGGTACGTGTACCAGGATCCTGGTACGTCTAACACCCCTGCGCTCGGCTCGCAAGTGTCTACGCGGCTTTACAGTCTCCCGAAAAAAGAGAATGATCACGGAGAATAATTCAACAGTCGTTTCTTTTTGCCAACCTACACAAAAATAAAACCTCTTTGGACTGTAGCCACTACATACGAAAGAATTATCACGGCATGCCTTTAACATTTACTTAGGTATTGTATAAAGTTTGTGTTGTGGAAGGGGTGGGGTTACGGGTTCGTATCCCGTGTAAGACTTTGCGATGGGAATTATTATGACATTATACGAGCATATTGCGCGCGCTCCTTACACTGTGCTAAGACAGTTAATTATAGTTCACTGTTATTGAGTACGCTAGCTGTTAAATACCTTTATCACATATTTTATCCAGAGTTACTGCTTACATTACATAATTTCACGCGGGCAACGCTGCAGCCGGCCGGCTAGTTATTATATATTATTGTAATTAGTTTTAAGATATGTTGTTACGACTCTTTAATTTTAAACACAGACGTTAAATTTTTTTTTTACAAGCAGTGACTTTTTAAACTTTTAAGTCGCATTTCAGTATCGTGTTGTTTGCTTTGGTTAATGCGTCGGATACCAAGGCAGGATTTCAGAGGGTGCAGTTTTTAAGCACAGGCCACGGTCGTAGAAGAACAGGTCTGGACACTCGCCTATCTAACAATGTATTTTGCTTGACCCCCTTGTTGTTTGGCTGTAGCTCGTCAAGTTACCGAGAATGTCGTACTTTTTGGCGCTGTTTTCCGGGCGTTCGGACTCAAACTCCGTCCACTTTTTTTCCATTGTTAAATTTATAAAGTAAATAAAGATTGCTGGAGCCTTTTCTTAAATTTGTGAACAAAGGAAGTATTTCATAAATTGATAAAACATACGGTTTGACGAATTGTTTATCTTAGTGGGGAGGAAGTGGGCGGAGTTTGAGCCGACCGCCCTAACAGCAGCGCCAAAAACCTATATAGCATTGTCGTGAACTTAATGAACTACATTTAACTACAGCCAAACAACAAGGGGGTCAAGTTTCCAGGCGAGTGTCCAGACCTGTTCTTCTACGACCATGGCACAGGAAAACGCATGGGAAACTAGTGGCAGGAAAGTTAAAAAGCCAATGCTTTTGAATGGGTTGCTATGATCGTAGCGACTAAGAAAATTATTTGATAAAATTCAACTTTGTGCATAAATGTTTAGTTTTAATATTACAATAAATTCTATTAAAATTAAAATTTCCTGTATTTACGGCAAGCCACTATTTCAAGTTTACTTTAAATTGTTTTAATCCTTTCATAATAATGTTTCTTAATATTATGAAATAATATTGCAAATCATCTTTGAGGCAGAGAAAACACAGTAAACAGTTGAATAGACTTAATGAAGGCAGTTGCCTATTCCTTTTTCGCTTACACTCAATTATTCAGTTTTCGTTGTCAAACTGATGAAAAAAAAAAAAAACTGAAAGTAACTTTCATTGTTGACATACAAGCTAAATCAAGCTTTTCCTATTGTGACTAGTCTGTATAAATTTCTACAGTACATGTAATAATAGGAGTTTGTAAGCAGGTCTCGCAAATTGTGCCCAATACTTCCAAAGGTACAGGACGAGTTAACAACGAGGGTGTATTGCCTGAGGCATTAGAGGAGCTCTTGAAGATAACAATAGAAAACCTAACCTGGCTACAGGAAAAAGCTGTAGCGGAGTTGTTGCAAAGGAATCAAAATGCATTTTCATCTGGGCCAAATGAGCTATAGGTAGGACCAGTGTCACAGTTCATCGCATTGACACAGGTGAGGCCCGCCCAATAAAGCAGCCCCCTAGACGACTGCCTCTAGCTTCACACGAGGCAGTATATGGTATCTTAAAAGCGATGAGGGACTTAGACGTGATAGAACCTTCCATCAACCTGTGGTCATCTCCAATTGTGTTATTGAAGAAGAAGGGTGGGTCTCTGAGATTTTGTGTTGATTACTGCCAGCTAAATAATGTGACCAAAAAGGATTCTTACCCTTTGCCTAGGATAGATGACACCCTACACAGCCTAGCCGGATCCAGATGGTTCTAAACCTTGGACCTGAAGAGCAGATATTGGCAGTGTGAGGTGGCCAAATAGGAATGTGAAAATACTGCTTTTGTATCCAAGGAAAGGGAACCTGGCAGATCAAAGTTATGCCATTTGGACTATACAATGCTCCTGCCACTTTTGAATGCCTATTGGAAAAGATCCTTCCACTAGACTCCTGTCAGGTTTACCTGGATGATATCGTCGTCACCGGCAAGACATTTGAAGAACATCTCACACGACTTGATGCCATGTTGCAAAAAATTTCTGTGGCCAACCTAAAACTGGTCTGTAATCTGTTTCAGCAGAAGGTTAAATTTTTGGGTCATGTAGAATCGTCCCACGGAATAGAGACTGACCCAGAGAAGACGGAATCCATCAGAAATTGGCCTCGACAAGCAGACAAAAAAATTTAGAAGTTTCCTAGGCCTATGTGCATACTACCGCCGTTTTGTGTATGGGTTCGCAACAGTTGCTAAGCCACTGCATGAATTAACAGAGGCAAGAAGAAAATTTCATTGGACCCCTGAATGTGAGGCTGCCTTCGCGAGGTTAAAAGAAATATTGACATGACCTCCAGTCCTGGGTTTTCCTAACAGTAAGGGTGAGTTCATTCTTGATACTGAAGCTAGTAATGTCGGTATTGGTGTTGTGTTGTCACAAGTTCAGAAAGGGAAAGAGAGGCCACTTGAGTATTTCAGTAAAGTACTCCATAAGCCTGAATTGAATTACTCCATGACTCGTAGAGAGCTTTTGGCTGTTGCGAAATAATTTCTCGTTTTCATTCTTATCTCTATGGAAGGCATTTTGTAGTACGTGCTGATCATGCTTTATTAAGGTGGTTATTAAATTTCAAGAATCCAGAAGGGCAGATAGCACATTGGATACAACATCTGCAGGAATATGATTTTGAAATGCAGCACAGACCTGGCTGTCTTCACAGCAATGCAGATGCAGTTTAACGGAGGCCCTGTGAACCATTTTGTCGACACTATGAGCGCCAAGAAGTACAGAATAGTCAGTCCCGAACAGTACGCAGGACCCAGATCAGAGAAGATACTTCTGGTAGTTATGAAACGATGAGGAAGTGAGGAAAGACCAATTGAATGACCCCAATATACACCCTTTAGTGAAGTGGAAAGAAAAAGACCGACGACCAAGCTGGGAGGAGATACCTAGCCTAGGGACCACAGTAAAATCCTATTGGGCACAGTGAAATTCCCTCATCCACAGAGATGGTGTGTTGTATAGGAAGTGGGAGAGCAACGATGGAAAACCAACGCGATTTCAACTTGTTTTGCCAGATTGTAGGGTTCCGGATGTGCTGAAAGAACTGCATAGCACTGCGACTGGTGGACATTTTGGCATCAACAAAACACTTGACAAGAGTCCACCTGAGATTCTACTGGACCATTTACCGGGAAAATGTGGAGAAGTGGTGCCGAATGTGTGATGCTTATGCAGCAAGAAAATGCCCAAGAATTAAAGGAAGAAGTCACTTCCAGAAATACAATGTCGGTGCCCCCTTTGAAAGGATGACTGTTGATATTCTGGGCCCCTTACCAACCACCGAGAGGGGAAACCGATACCTCCTTGTAGTCCAAGACTAATTTACTAATTGGCCAGAGGTAATACCAATCCCATACCAAGAAGCTTGTACGGTGGCCAATGCATTTGTGGAACACATCTTCTCGAGATTTGGGGTTCCACTTAAGCTACATTCAGATCAAGGAAGAAATTTCGAGGCTACTCTATTCCAAGAGGTGACCAGGATTCTGGGTATGAGGAAGACATGAACCACAGCACTGCATCCTCAGTTAGACGGGATGGTCTAAAGACTAAACCACACTCTGGAGCAGTATCTGTCAACATTTGTGTCAGAGAGCAAAAGGATTGGGACATCAAGGTGCCATTATTTTTGTTAGCCTGTCGTTCTGCAGTCAACGAGTCTACAAGGGTAACACCTTCAAAAATTATATTTGGGTGAGAGCTCCACCTCCCTAGTGACCTACTGTTTGGACGACCATCTGAAGAGGTAGCTACCTCAGATTATGCCAGTGATTTACGTAGGAAGTTAGTGGACATACATGACTTCGCCCGGCAGCATCTCAGGATTAATACTGACCGAATGAAGGCCAGGTATGATCAGAGAGCATCAACTGATCGATTTGAAGAAGGACAACTGGTATGGTTGTACAACACGATAAGACGGAAGGGATACTGCCCCAAACTTCAGAAAAACTGGGAAGTCCCTTATAAGATAGCAAAACGAATCAACGATGTAGTTTTCAGGATATTGACCATTTGTTATGCTTCCATTAGTATTTACGATTTTTTGGGCGTTCTTTGTGAAATAAAAGTATGTTTCAGCCTCCAATAAAAATGCATTAAAATATTGATTGTGTAGAGGACTTTTGCTGCCTGATTATCAAAGGTTTGGGAATTTAAAATATTAATTGATGCAGGATTGTGTATTTGGATGCAGATGTTATATTCGAGAATCAGATGTTCTCTTTGACTGCCTTTTTTTTATGATGTTATAAATAGCACACATGGCTAATTACTGAATTTACTACACATTGACAATCACCACAAGAGTTTTAAATAAACACCTGAAATGGCCAAAATGATGGACGTCTGCAAAATTAAGAAATTCTACTAATTACTTACGGTAAGTCAAATTACAATAAAATTACAGCACTTTAAAATTTCGATAACAGATAACACTACAATTACAGAATATTTAAAACGCATATAACCAACGTACAACGAATTTTTGAGTATTGATACTAGACTCATTTCATGTCTATCAAATATTATTTTATATTTATATTTCTTACAAAGTACTTACAAATATCTCAATTAAATTTAAAGAAATTTATTAAAAATGTCTGGACTGACAGTCGCAAACTTAATAATAGAATATGATACTACTCATGTGTTAATATTTGTTACATTGGATATTTTCTGTTTGTATGTAATGTAACAGTCTGCATCATGGCAAATGCAGTAGAGAACAATACCGGATATACTATTCTCAAATATAATTACATAATATTCTCAAATATAATTACATGAATTGCTGAGTGTTTAATTACTACAAAATATAGTATTTATTAAAACAACCAGGTTTGTTAGCAAATACATACACTAGTAAAATATTGTTACAAATAGTAAAAACCAAACATTCTATATGTACTGGGAAGGGTACTGAAGGGTGATAGCTGTGAGGTGATGGAAAAGGCACATTTCATAATGGCTCGAATAGTGTTGGAGTATGGAGTGGTAGAATAGTACTTATATTGGGAGGTTGATGTGCAGGAGTTGGATAAAGTGCAAAGATGGGCAGCGAGATGTGTGAAAGTTAGGTAGTGAATGCAGGGACAGAATAGCGAGGAAGAAGGAAAGCATAGGCTAAGCCATATGTACGATGAAGGAAATCAGATGGAGTACATTGTACATGAGAAAAGAGTTGAACGACAGGTCAGGATATATAGAGTTGTGAATGGAGAGAAAGCATGGTGTGCATTTCATTGTTACCTAAAGGGGTATGGGCGAGAGGAAACAATAGTGAATATATACAGAGAGTATGGAGGAGAATGGATCAGGATAGGCATATGCTGGTTAAATCGGTGAGAGAGTAGAATGATTTGGTGTATATGCACAGGGAGGGGGGAGATTCAGAAAGGATTTCGAATGTAGTTCAGATGAAATAATGGAACTTGCCACAGGGCAGTAACCCAACTGTGAGTGAAGCATATTGTTAAGTACAGATATGTTACATGTATTTAGTAACGAAATATTTGTTGGATGATATTAGTATAGGTTAGGCATTTTAAAAAAAAATTAAGACTTACTTGTATAAATAGGCCTATCTCCTTTACTTTATCCATGTTTACAGCATGTTAAGGTTGTTCAAGTGGGGAAAAAACATAATTTTATATTTGTATGAAATAGCGTTAGTTTTGTACACATTACTTGAGAGTACACATACTTCTAACGGAAAAAAATTAGGTCATCTAGTTTTCCCGTAATGTCACTTCAAAGTCAAAATTTGCATATTTTTACTTCATACAAAACTTGAAAACCAGTTAACATAATGAAATGGAAAAAATCACGTCAAAACTACGTCTTACTGTCTATGGCTTGTAGCATATAGAACCCGTTACAAAAAATATTTATGTTAAATAAAACATTTCAAAATTAAAAATTTTTTTTGGTACTTTTAGAAATTTATTTTAAACACTAAAATATTTTATAATGGGTTTGTATATGCTTCAAGCCGTAGACGGTGACGTGTAGTTTTGATGAGATTTTTTCCATTTCATTATATTTACTGGTTTTCAAGTTTTGTATGAAGTAAAAATATGCAAATTTTGACTTTGAAGTGACATTACGGGAAAACTGGCTGAGCTAATTTTTTTTCGTTAGACGTTAATGTACTCT
>PNEQ01004710.1:37530-66007 GCA_003012365.1 Medauroidea extradentata
TTCTTTAAAATGCACAATGGAAATTATATTTATATTGCACTATTGCTGTTTCACATTCTTAATTCTCCGAATTATACTACTGTAAGTGAAAACTTATTTATTCTACTAACTATTTCACAAAATTAAGTTGCCGAACAGTTAGGCAAGTCTCGTTTTTATTAATCACATTTGCAGAAGGAATGCATTGCTTATGTTATGAAAGTCAATAATATTATTGTATAATAGCCTATGTAATTAAAATAATGTTTTTAGTATGTGATAAATAAATAATAATAACGGGACAACCAAAAGTATTGCTTGTTATGAAATGTACGTAATCAATGCTGTTCTGTTTGGTAAATGTATTGCAGCCATGTTCACAAAATCCCGCACAACTTCCACAGCAAATAACGAGTTACCTTTTAACTTATGTGATATCGATATTTAAGAACTATATCGCCAGATTTGTTTCTTCATCTGTAACAAAGACACTGGTCTTGGAAAATGTCTCGGTTCCTTATTTAAACACACTTTAATTTGAATTTCGCGCCATATTTACTACCCTTCGCCGCCTAGGTAACGCTAGTGTCAATGTCTCAGCCGTCTCCTACTTCATATGATCATGGTCTGGAATATTGAAATCCTCACGTCTCAGAAACTATAACAACAATTGATTTGTATCCTAACTGCATAACAAGAAGTTATGTGTTAAGATATCCAATTTATTACTCAGATTTCTTGTATTGATGAACAGAAAGTTATTTTTATGGGAGGACAAAGTAATATTTTATTATATACAACTTAAATTTTCTACCTCATTTCATTACCAAATGTACTAAACTACGTTGAAAACTTAGAGTAGTTCAAAATGTCTGTAATAAAATTTATTGGTGGTGGTGATTTGCCGTCAAAAAAAGTGATTTTTATTTTGAAAGTAAAATATTGGCTGTATGAAATTAAATAAGAGGCTACGTACCGAAAAATTAACGCGGGAAATGGAACAACAATATTACGAATGTTTACTTGGTGGTAATTTATGTATATATTAATGCATATTTCCGCTGATTAGAATCGTTAGTATGATAGAAGCGTTTAATTTTTCAGTGTATAGTTAGAGAAGGTAACGTACACTTTTTGTGTTTTGTTTTAAGTCGCATGCTACAAATGTTTTAACTAATATTGAACGCACCTTTTTCGGTTGTGATCGTACAGAAATATTGAGTGTAACTTTTTAGACATGTCTCTTTCATGGCAGTGAATTGTCTGTGCCGCATTTGTAGCCTTAATAAATAAATCAATACTCGCAATTGTGCTGCTGCACGGTGGCGAGATTACACATATTTCTACCTCTAGAAATCCCTCTTCAAAACATCTCTTAACCTACGAACTCCTCTCACCGTCATCAGGTCATCCAGCAAAACGTTCCACTCCCTCACAGATCTCACAATCATAGACTGCTTACTCCGCTCCAGTCTTCTCCACACCCTCTCGATTTTTGGCTGTTGCTTCCTCTCCTATTATTCCTTCCCTTAGTTAGGTGACAATGTAACCCTCCCCATCCTCCAATGTACTCCATCCCATTTCCTTCGTCATCACAGCCGATGAGTAAAGGAAGAAACAAGAAACAGCAAACGTGGTGGAAGAGGAAAATATTGTAAAAAAAAAAAAATTATAATGTTTATTACAGTTAAAAGGGCCCCTTTCATTTCATTTATCCACTGGTTACATATAGTACATTAGTACTAATAGTATGGGATATAGTCAAAAAACTTTATTGTATTACAATATGTACATTACAAAAATCATATCCTACAAAAACATTATAATAACACATCTTTACAACATATTGTTCAGATATTAAGTTGTAATGCTGTCAATAGTGTTTTTATGTATAGCCTCTGTAAGGAGCCATGCTCATTGAGGCAGTTTTTAATTTAAATAGAAAATAAAATAAAGTTTCAACTCGAATATTGAGCCTACTACAGACAATCGCAATCACAAGTAGATAGATTGGTATCTGTTAATTTATTTTTTCATATAAATATAATTTACATTATAATAACACTGGTAATTAGAAATGATTTTATCTTCTGTCAAAATACATGTGGAGATGTGATGTTTTTAAAGGTGTGAGGGGAGTTTATTAAAGAACGTAGCCTAATTACAGAGTAGCCTATACATGTTTGACAAAATAGTAGAATTATGTTGGGGAAGATGAGACATTGCTCACAAATTTTTAAAGAATTTTCTCAGGATGATTTTAAACATCACCGGAATTAGTTTGTAGGCTTCTGGGTTGCAGCCGTGTTACTGTCCTTTATTTTGTTTTTTATTCACGATTATATTGTTACCCCACAGGATATGTTTTTCCCTGTAATCCTCAATAAAGTTAAGAGTAACTTCATTACTGAACTCCATTTGTACCTTTACTTTCTTGCGAGTTACATGCTGTGTGACACGAAATTCCCACTTGGTGTAAGCACACCTTAATAATGACGTGAGGTGAATCTGTAACAGTGCAGAATACATGTGTGTGAGAAATGGGAGCACCTCGAGAATACCTATTGGCCAATGGCTACTTGCATGTTTTTTGCATGTGAAAATTGTAAGCAGCTGCGCAGGGAATCGAACCTGGTTTGTAGTACTGGAAGGTGAGTAGTCTGACCACTATTGTGTTCACTCATGGGTTCTGCAGTGCACGATTCAATGCAATGGCCAAAATTGTCTCACAACTATTGGGCTTCATTACACCAGGTGTAGATGTGTTTCTTTCTGTTGGTATTATGAACAAATCATACATTAACTATGATTTGTTTTTCTCAAGGTAGTTGAAAGTTTGCTGTCATTCTGTTCACTCTGTTAAAGTTATTCCCCTGTCTATTGCTTTGAACTATGTTACAGAATGTTTGAAAATACCTGGGCTTTCATTAAATATAATTGGAATGTTCACTATTGTAACTGACAGCGCTGCATGCTAGGCCAAGTAACTTACATAGGCCTACAAGGATAGGTACTGTTAGTGTTTTCATTGACAAAAGTTGCAAGAAAATTGAGGTGGGACATTTTAGTTGTCATTAGGAGGGTGTGAGAGACAAATTAATGCTGAAAATGTCCATGAAAATCTCCAGGTGTTTAGAAGGCAAGCTGAGGGAAGGTGTGTTAGGCAAGAAGATGGGAAGAAATAGGCCCTCTGAGATGATTGAGAAACTAGGATGGGACACCTCGAAGGAACTGTGGCTGATGGAGGGGTTGGTAAAGATGTACCAGGTGCTACACGGAGAGGGAGAATGGGGAAAACTTGGCAATAGATTTGAAAAATAGCACTACAATGGTGTGAAGGTTAACTGTTGGAAGGTATACTCTGTTTCATATAAGTTTGGATAAATTTGACAGCAACTTATGGGCAATAATTTTTTGATATTTTGTGATTTGTTGCACAATGCAGGACATTTTTAGCTCTAAAATGAACCGGAGATGTCAATTTTAGCATTTGTACTGCACAGTTTATCTTGTGTAGTGACACAAATAACAAAATATTACAAATTATTGCCCATAAGTTGCTGTCAGATTTATCCAAACTTATATTAAATTGAGTATACATAGGTAGAAAAAGAGAATGGAGAGAGGTAACCACTCCATGTTGGTCAGAACTGTGAGCGGTTGGAATGACCTGTTGGAATTCTGTGTGGCAACAGATAGAGCTGAGGTGTAAAGAAGAAGGAAGGGAAGGAGAAAAAGAAATTGATTGAAGGAAACCCTGCCACAGGGTGGTAGCCCGACTGCGGGTGGAAGAAGTATTAACGTGTTATTAGTAAAACTAATAAAGAGTAGTTCTAGGTAACATTTTTTGTTAACTTTATGAGCAAGTATTTTACAGAAATGAAGCATTTATTTAATGTAATCTCTTGTTTCGTATTCTAACGTATGTAATTTTGACTTCAGATATTTGCCACTGAAATAGCCTATGTCACTCAGGAAAAGTTAGCATAAACATTAGTTTAGGATTGCATGTCTAATTTTTGCTTATTCGTTACAAGTACTTTACAATTTTCCTCTAATGCATTTTGTAGCAATTTATCTTGCCACGCTCACTTAATTAACTGGAATGATAGATCTACAGTAAAGAGAACTGTCAAAAATATGTATTGCAGAATTTCTTAGAACCCTCATCCCATAATATATTTTAGTTGAATGTTCGTTATCCTCTTTGAGTAGATTTTTGCTGTAGTGAACTTGTAACCTTCTGTGCCCTGTACTTAAAAAATTATGAATACACCTTCTGACTCCGCGTGTGTTCTGCAGATTGTTGCAACTTAGAATTTGTTCCGTCAGAAGGTGTACGTGTGCAGCCGTGTAATGATGAGTGCTGACAGTGAGGACTGCGACATTGGACTACTCGAAGCATTTCTGCTAGCTGAAGGTGATGAAACTGAATCGCGCCTTGTGGATCCTTCTGCTGAATTGACGAAAACAGATGTCAGGGCAACTTCAACTACTCCTGCCAGCGTGCAGCCACCAGCAATCAGTACAGTGGTTCCCATGTGCACTAGCTCAGGTATGGGTGAAAGAAATAACAGCTAAGTTAAAGACTAATTTGTTTGTACAATATTATGATGTAAGGCAGGGGCATAGTCAGGATTTGTGAAAGGGAGGGGTTTTGGCCTGGGAATATTGTGAAGAAACACAGACCACCTCCGGGGGTAGGCCTACTCCCCCGAGAAAATTCTGGAATTTAAGGTGCAAAATAATGCTTATTTTAACAGTTTTTTCCCTAAAATTGACTATGCTAATGGTAAATATATTATTAATTTTTAAGTTTGCAATGTTTCTAGTTTTCCGCCCCTTTAAAGAAGGGCTCCTCTCCCGAGAAAACATGGATTTTGAGGTGCAAAATAGTGTTATCTTAGAAGTTTTCGTAACTACAGATAGAGTAAATACTACTGTTAAAATTAATTTTTAGTATGAAATGTTTTCAATTTTTCAACGCTTTGAAGTGGGGGTTCGGGGGTTCTCCACTGAAAAAATTTTAGATTTCAGGGTGCAAAATAGGGCTTTTTTAAACTGTTTTCGTAACTAAATTAATAAATTTCTATAAGTGAAAACATTACACATTTTTTATATGAATGTTTTCAATTTTTTGGAGGGTAAGGGGGGGGGGTTCTGACCCCCACTAACCCTCCCTTCGCTAACCCTCCCTTGGCTACGCCCCTGACGTAAGGCACACATAAACTCACTTATAAGCTGCTTTACTTCTAACTTTTCTTGTCTACATTTGACCTGAAAGCTTGGCTATTGGTATTGTCTTATTGATTGCATTCATTTTCATTGCGACTTACACTTAAGGCCATGATCTTTCACTTATCTCAAACAATTGCTAATAACTCAAACATTTTTTAACCAAATGCTTTGAAAAATTTGATACTGTGTACAGTTATACGATACACAGTCAACCAAAAATTATTTTGCTTCATTTTAGCTTATTTTTACAACAAAATATGTGATATTTCAGGGGCAAAAATCTAAATATCCATTTGGTGTATTGCAACAGAAAAATTAAGATACAAACGATGATATATAAGTGTTAAAACTGCCAGAATGAATTTTTTATATAGTATTCATTTTAAAAAAAATATTTTTTTTTTCTGAACCACTGCAAAACTAAAGAGCGTTGCCTTAAGCATTTCTGCACTACAATCAGAAAACACCAAAAATTTTTTTTATACTTTTAGGCATACAGGTTTTGATATATGTAGATGGAAATTGGTGCACCCTACTGTAGTAATTCATTTATGGAGAAGAGTCGGTTTGTTTTTTATTGATTTGATTAATCATGCATGTAGTGTAAGACAGAAAGTGTGATAACATAAGATTCCACAATTGTATATTGTGAAAATATAAACAGTAAAATCTTTCACTGTTTTCGAGGAAATTTTCTGAACATCACCAGCAAATCAGTCTGTAATACGGAAAATTCCTATTTTTTTAATTAAATTTTTATTTAAAAGTGCATTTAATTTAGTGATCAACAGTACCTTACTTTCTTTGCGTTTGTGTAACTCCAGAAAAATTTAAATAAAATGAGCAGTCTGTTTTGCGAAGTAAAACCTTGAACTGCCATGTTGATGTCCCTTTGATGTTACGATACTGTACATTTTAATGTACGTAACGCACAAACGACAGTGACGTACGTTCAAGTAGAGAAATTGTGTTAAATGAAGTAGTTTATCCGTTAAAATTGAGTGTGGCTTGAACTCCGAAGAGTATAGGATAGTAGTTTGTTTGCGCAGCAATAAAATGCAATTTACTCGCAATAAAATCTTAACTTTAGCGCTGTATGATAAATCAAGGTATACTGCATGGTGTAAGCTTCAAGAAGAGACCTAATTATCTGCTATTAAGGACAAAAATACAGTTTACGTATGTAATTCTGTATTATGTACAAAATGGCACGGTTAGCATAAAATAAATAATTAAATTTTATTGGATTGAGGACATACGCCATTGCTCTTGTTTAGCTGATCAAACCTGTGTTGAATGACAAAGTATGAAAACGAACAAGATAAAAACAAATATAAAATGAACACAAAAATATAAAAAAAGCAATCCCAGAGGAATTCTGTAAATTTGTTTTTCTATTTTCTAAATAAAAGTTATATTGGACAACAAAGAATTCTAGAAATGGAATTAAGTCGAATATCGACACAACACCCTGACATGAAAGACAGACACAAATGTAGAACCAGATTCCCAATATGAAACAAGATGGAAATAGACGAAAAACAGTGAACAGTGGACAACAATCACATGACAACAGACAACACAACACAAGTTAAAACCAACGAAAACTGCAAAGTTTTGGGGATTGCGTTCTATCCCCGTCTTCAGGCTGAGACACAGCTGGTAGGAACACCAAGATGCGAATGAAAGTTTGCTAGAGAATTAGGGCACTCTAGTCTCCAAAGAAAATCAGACTTAGCACTAAAGTGTACAGGAAACCGACACATACAGGTCAATACCTGCATTTTGAATCTAACCACCCAACTAGTACAAAGTCGGGCATTGTTCGCACCCTAGCCAACCGAGCAGAAAAGATCTTCTCAGATAGGAAAACATTAATTGAGGAACAGTGACTTCTAAGAAAAGAATTTATGGCCAACAAGTATCCCAGATTTATCATTGATAAGCAGTTAAGAGAACAAAATTCACCGAAGTGCGAAGTCACCACAGACAAACAACCTTGCAGAACTCTGATTTTTCCATACGTCCATGGACTCTCTGAAAAAATAAGAAGGCTAGCCAACAAATACGGCCTACGAACAGCTTTCCGTTCCAGCTCCACATTGAAAACCACCCTCACTAAAGTAAAACCCATAGTAGATAAACAGCAGACCCGCGAATGCATATACCAAGTACCATGCGAATGTGGCTCTCTATACATAGGTGAAACTGGTAGAACATTATCACTCGCGTCAAAGAACACAAGAACAACACACAAAAGGGTGAAATCCAGAAATCTAGAATTGCAGAACATGCATGGGGAAATAGACACAAAATTCTCTGGGACTCAGCTAAACCAATAAGTCAGGAAAAAGACAGAATTAAGAGGAAAATTAAAGAATCAGCTTACATAGCCAGTAACAAAACATCATAAGCCAACAGAGCATTGAACTGAAAAATATGTGGTTGCCTTTAATAAAAAAAAGAAACAGTGTTACAGAAAATAAATGAATAAGTAAATAAAACAAATAAACATATTTATGTTTAACAGTCTCGGCAGAACACCAGCCAACGTCGCTACAAGGTGCTCAGCCAATCAGGAGAGTACTTGCCTCTCATTGGCAGAGAGCCCAGCCAATCTCATATACTTTGCCACTATTGGCCGAGCAGCTTGGAGACCATCCAGGCTATATAAGCCCTAATTCTCTAGCGAACTTCATTCGCATCATGGTGTTCTGACCAGCTGTGTCTCAGCCTGAAGACGGGGATAGATCGCAATCCTCGAAACGTTGCAGTTTTCGTTGGTTTTAACTTGTGTTGTCTATTGTCTTGTGATTGTTGTCCACTGTTCACTGTTTTTCGTCTATTTCCATCTTGTTTAATATTGGGAGTCTGGGTGTTGTGTCGATTTTCGACTTAATTCCATTTCTAGAATTCTTTGTTGTCTAATATAACCTATATTTAGGAAATAAAAAAAAAATTACAGAATTCCTCTGGGATTGCTTTTTTTATATTTTTGTGTGCGTTTTATATTTGTTTTTTCTTCTCAGTTTTTCGTACTTTGCCATTCAACACAGGTTTGATCAGCTAAACATGAGCAATGGCGTATGTCCACAATCCAATAAAATTTAATTGTGTGAACTCCCATTGCAATAAACATTTAAAAATCTCATAAAATAAATAAGTTCTTTTAAGTTAAAAATTGCAGTCAATAGCTTGCATTTTGCAACGAAATCCCTGCAGCTGTAGTGTTTTGGCTGTTCTACTGGCTGCGGCAACATCACTAGCCAGTAGGCGAGTTCAAGGCACCCGTGATTGGCCGGTAGTTCGCAGGGAAGGGCGGGGTCTTGCGAAACTTTCCCCAAGACGGTAGCACAGCTGTCTCAATGCTGTTCACGAGAAACGTAAAAATTACAGAGAGAAGTATCTACTTCCATATTATTTTACAGACTCGTGCAACCAGAATGTTTGATCATAGTCTGGGCTAGGTTTGGTTAAACACATTCCAAGTATTAGCTCGATAGGTTCACTTTTTGTACGCATGTGAACTTCGTTTGGCTGACCTTTCAAACCTAAACTTAGGATTATATACTGGATCTGAAACATTAAAATGAATTCCTAGTAAGTTATTATCTCTCTGGAATTTAAATTAAATTTACATAAACTAAAACCTATAACTGAAACGACGGAATGTGTGAGAGCTGCTAATGCATTGCTGTCTTCACTCCTTTAAAATCAACACAAATGAAGCCCAAACAATGGGCAAATTCCCCAAATTAACTTTTACGTAACTGGGTTCGCTAAGTTTTATCAGTTTTTAAGTTCATGAAAAATTCCAATACACACAAATGTACCTGGCGTGCGGTAGCTAACCAAAACAAGTAAAACTATGTCATAAATGTGTTAGCCAATAAGAACACATTTTCAATGTTTGTGGCGATGTTTGAAAATATGGCATTTTTAAAGCTGAATAAGTAGAAAATTGCAATGTTCACGGAGCTATTGCTTTGTCTGACTGCATTTAGTGCCGAAATATTTCAGAAGAATCATGTAGGCTAAATATTAAAAAAATTTTTCTAGGAATTTTTTCTATTGTATACAGCAGATATAGTTTGTGTGTGTGGTGTACTTTAATTTAAATCTTACTGTGAAAAAATAAAGCTTTAGTTAGTCTTCAATTAGTGTGCAAATGTTTTGTGAGATTATGTTGGTAGAGGGGCTAAAATTTGGAAACATGTTAATCTAATTGTGAATTTAAAGAGTCTTTAAGATATGTTGAATTGGAAAAAAAAATTGAAGTACACTGATTGAAAATATTTCCTGGAGTACAAGTTTCTCTTTTGTTGGAATCAAAGGTACCAAAAATCAGTATTATTATTATTTATATATATATATGTAATAATAATAATAATAATTTGCATTCTGATAAATCCCATTATACTCACAAGTTTTCAAGGATAAGTAAATGAGTAAATTTTGTATAGCACAAAAAAAAAAAACACATACAGTAGACATAGAGACACACAGACACAAGAAAAAGACAAACAAGGAATGGGTCACCAGAAATACATCTCACCTGCAAAATGTCTTAGGGGGAGGGGGGCAAGGTTGGCAGTCATTCTTAAAATTCGAACTTTCATCAAACAAAGCTTATAATAAACTAATTTTTAAGTTTTTACTGTACTGTTATAGCAACAGGCATTTTAAAATAATACTTAAAGAGTCTATATTGTGATTATTTCAATTGAATTACACAAATAAAATTCAGTAATTTATTGAAGGCTTGATTATACCAAGCAATGGGTATAACTAGCATACTAAGTCAGTACAGTACTACAACTGTTCAGCATGATTTTATAATTTTTTGTGTGTTTTTTAGCAACAACTTCTGTGAACTAAATTCCCAAGGAAAAGCATACAATGCAGTGATTGACTAAAGTAATTATTATTATATATATATATTTTTTTTTTCACTTCAGGCACTGCAACGAAAAATACCCTCACAGCGAAGGCCATGCTAGAAGCAGTTAATCAATCTGAAATGAAACATTTTTCCAAACAGTTTGTGAAAGAACGGGAGTCCCATCTAATGCACAAGGGTGACACAGATTCCTCGGATGATGAAGATAACAAGTACTTTGAAGAGCAAAACTATTCAGAGTATGGCAGGACTGTGAAACACCTTCTGAACAATAGTGCAAACACCACATCTGCAGGAGGAAACAAGCAGCAAGAGAATTCTGAGTCGTCGTGGAAAAAACCACAGCCACGTATGAGTACGTCCCTTTCTGGGTATGTGCCAGGTCAGACGAGAACCAGCACCAAGCCTGCCAGCATCTCGTTACTAGACGAAGATCCTGTGTTTGGAATACGAATGGTGTAAGTTTATTAATTTCTTCTTCTTTATCATTGTTTTTGCTCATAATTGTGTTATTGTATGTTTTGATTTTTTTTGTTATGGGTAATTTCTGTGGTAATAGTTGAATGCGTAAAAATCTTTAATGTCTTTAATGTTTTAAGGGAGCCGCATACCTCATGATAATGAAACTACACGTTCACAGATTTCAGAGTATTTATTTAAAAAATTCCCTAAAAGATTGTTAAGCAATGTGGGCCTCACCGAGACTGACGAAGAATTTGGTAGTAGTTTACATGCAGGTTTGACTGGTACCGAGATACAGTACACCTAAGATAATTTAACATATAAATTCCTATCCTGGCTTTCACCACGGCTCTGAGGTAGGTAGGACTCTTAGGTATGAAATATATTCAGAAACATTTTATAGTGATATAGTTTTTATACTGCATAATTGTGTTCGAATACTGTATTTAATTATTTCCAGTTTTTATTTTATGTGTGTAAAAAAGTTTGGCACTTTCAGTTGATACGGTATTTATTGTTATAGCACAGTTCAACGAGGGGTACAATATTAAGGAGGCTTTCTTATAGCATAATGGTATAAATTCCTGAATTTGATATTTAAAAAAAAAACAACTCCCATTTTCTTTGTAGAAAGTTAATTGTGTACCTATTCAACTAAATATTACAATCTCAATTTTAGACTATTTGAAGTGTAGTTTTTTTTTTACACACATATACACACACACAAGCACAACAATTTGTTCACTACAGTAATTTCCTCTGCTACTATATACCGGTAGTTTAAATAAAAATTTTTAGGTAGTGTTATTTGTGTTGCACTCGGTGCAAGTACTTGTTCTTTTTTATTGAAGGCATCATGGCAGAAGGACATATCAGTAGGGACTGGAAAATTTCGCGAGTTCAATTTTGCAAATTCAATGACCTGCAGGCTAGAATCCGTTGTACTATGCATACTCAAGCCCTGTTCATTCGTTCATTGTCTGCTGTTCCACTGAATAGCAGCTAGTTGACAAATAGTCGTTGCTTGAGTATGCATAGTACAATGGATTCTAGCCTGCAGGTCATTGAATTTGCAAAATTTCCAGTCCTTACTGATCAGTGTGTACATAATATGGTTGATAGGCCTATGTCATTCTGGCACAAATATCTTTGATAAGAAATTCTTCAGATTACTGTATTCTTTTTTCGTATTGTACTTAAAATTATTATCCAAATACTGATACATATTTCTTCCAATTTTTGCTTTGGTTCATGCTTCTGCTAAGTAAAATTTATAAGATGGAATATAGCCTATTTGTTGGCATTGACAGTTGAATTACAGTTCATGAAATGTACAGAAACCCAGGCACACACAACATGTCGCACCCTAGCTTCGTAGGTGGAAGTCAGTAAAATTATGTGCAGTCTGTTCGCAGATAGCTCGCATGTCTCTACGAGATATTCAGACATGACCCCAATTATTTTTACTACAATATTACAGATGTAGGTGTGCTGTATGTACCTATACATTTTTACGTTTTTGCACCGAGATATTTATTCTTATATGACAGAAAATTAATGCAGGAGCTGAAATGGATATTATGTGATGTTCTTCGAATGATATTCCTAAACAGACACTACTCGAAATGTTAAGCTGTTTTAGATTAAACTTTACCTGCTAAATTTTTTCAACCCATTCAATGGCCTGGTCTGGCAATCTCCTGTGGATTACACAGTACTGATTACTTCATGTTTTTTGTACATTTTTTACAAAAGGTATGAAGCACAAGTACTTACAGGATGATAGTTGCAGACAGAAAACACACACACGTATTGGGATATGCACATTTTTACTGAAGAAGTACAGGTTTAGTGGTAGAAATGTGTAAATTGTACTATGTGTGTGTGTATTTTCTGTCTACAAGTACCATCCTGTGAATGTAATTAATTGCCAGTCTGTCTCTGCCTGCCATATTTTGTTATGTTTTTACAATGTCCAGTAAACTTTAAGCATAATACTCTCAGTGTTTGAGTTTAATAGCGTATAATTCATAGATTTATTGTAAGTAGGATTTTGAGAGCATTCAGAATGCATAAACGATACTGAAAAATTAGTATGTTCATTTTAATTTTGGTAAGAAATTTGGTAGTTGACAAGTCAGTAAGAAATAACAAATGTTCATGCAATATTTAACATACAAATGCTTATTACTGTTTATTTGGGAGTCTTGAGTGAAATGTATCTACGTATATACCTGCTGAATTATGCCTGCATTACAACATGCACAAAATTCAAATAAATATGTAGGTAGAAAATGTGTAAGGTGCGTACTACCGTCCTTATTAAAAATTATTTTTTTGTTAATAATCGTCCCGGGCTAAATTAAGTCGAAACCCAGCAGCGAGAGCGAGCCACCATGTAGCGCGTTCCGGAGAGGCAGTTGTTTACCCTCGGCCAATGGGGCCAGGCTATGTTAGAGAAGGACAAAGGCCTTATGGCTTTAGCAAGAGCTCTTTTAGGGTGTCATGTTATGAGTGGTGTTTATGTTGGTCACGAAACTACACAACCATGGACAGCATGTCGGCTAGCAAGACCACATTCGTGGGCTCACTCATATATGAAGGAACTAAAAAATAGATAATATAAGTTATGCGCGAGGCGGCGTCTTGGATCGGCATACAAGTGGACGTTTGTCTAGGCCACTCACTATCAGAGCAAGAAGACTTTTAGAGATTTGTGAATCTGTCAACAAGAATGCATGCGTGTGAACTTTCACAGAAGACTTTTTATAAGTGTGAACCATTTTGCGTATAACGGAGACACTGTTCTTTGTGGACAGTGGTAACTCCAGTGTGAGAGACCACACCACACAGAGCCACCCTCCTGAAAAGACTTTTTCTGTGGCATAGGACATAAAGTATAAAGCTGTGCTTCATTATGTGAAGAATTTAGTTTATTAAGTACTGTATTAATTGTTTAGCCAGGCACCCAAAAACTCTTGTGATTACATAATGAAACTGATCGTCGTGAATAATTGATAGTGCTGATAAGTGTTTAATGTTGATGCACAGACATTCAATCCTTTGTGTGAATTTAGCAGGATCTCAATAAGTGATGTCAGGCATTGTGCTCTCTTGAGTGAGGAAAGATGAGAAAGTGTTCATTGTTGCTACTTAATTAAACATTTTTACATTGAAACTTACCTAAAATTACGAGAAATTTTTTGAAAGTCACTGTTTTCATAAAACTAAAGATGAAAGCTGCAAAAAAATATTTTTTTTTGTTTCAGTTTGACAATATAAAAAAAAGTAATATTCCAAAATGTTAAGACAATTGTTCGATAACAAGGGTATGTAGCTGATACTTTATTTTTTTCCTCCAGAAATCCCTTGATCTCTTCAGCAACGCTGAAGGAGAGAATGGTTGGTCGTCAGGTGGTCCCATTGGCAAACCTCAAGCGTCACTTGCTGCGAGAAGACATCTCGTCAGACTGGGTGATAGGTGGAGTTATTGTGAGCAAATCTGGTGCTAGGACTTCACAGAAGGTTTGTCTGATAGCATTGCACGAGTTTTGTACAAATATACTAAATACAGTATATCGGTACACACAATTTAATTTATCTGACTATTGTGTGAATTTTATAATTTTTTTTTACAGAAGATGGTTGCAGAGTGTTTGCATTTGTATACATTTGTTTAATTGACCTGGAGCTTTATAATACTCTGTAAACTCAGAGCTTGGCCTGGCACAATATTTACCACCACCCTGCAGATTGGAACATTCCTTTCCTAGCCTTTGCCCAATGTACAAAAATATTTTTAATTTACGCCTCAGTGAACAAAAGTACAGCATTGACTTTTTTCATGATCTTTGTGTCACCATCTATATGACAGGCACCACAACCATTAGACGTATTTTCGCGAGTGAATTAGCAATAGACTGATTACAAGTGTTTGCAGTGCAACATTTACCTTTGCAAGGAAGGGCGAAAATGATGATTTGTTACCGAAGTTGCCCAAATTGGTGGGAACTTCAAAATTGTCTCTTAGTCTTGCGACTGCCGACTCGCCCTACAATTCTCGCGTAGTTCTGGTGAAGAATAAAGATGGAGACACCCGTTTCTGCATTGACTATTCTCCGTTAAACAAGATCATTCTCCCCGCCCTTCGAGCTATCAATATAGCAAATACCCTTAGAAGTCTGGGCGAAACCAAAATATTCTCGACCCTTCAGCCCAGTCACTAGGTCATCCTAAGTTATGTTGGAGTCAACAATGTTACGTGCAGTCTGTACATCGTTGTCACCAAATCCCAGAAACGGCTCATCACTGTCTAAGTTCTTTGGCTCATCACTGTCTAAGTTCTTCGGCTCATCACTGTCTAAGTTCTTTGTCTCGCTGATGGAAAAAGAACACTTTTTCCATCAATGCTGAATGGTTGCTTGGATAACACTTTGCCATGCTAGTCCCACGGAATACGCTACCCTCTCATTGTTAGTGGACTTTCAATACTCTTATAATACCCTGGTCGAGGGGCTGGATCAGTGTAGTGGTATTTTTCGGCAAAAACATAACTTTTATTTTTCTGTCTCGTGACTGCAGCAAATCAGCAGATGGGCAGTGGACAAGTGTCAAAATAGCTTTTTCTTCAAGTGTGAGTGACTGCAGGTGGCTTCTCACTGACGGAACAAACTCTTCATTGAACCACTTGGAAAATACCTCGGCCGTCATCCATGCATTTTTTGTGCGCGTACGTAACTAGCAACGACTTCATGTTTACATGCTTGAAACATCTTGGACTTCAACTTTTTCAGATGCACAGTGGTTTAAGTTCGTGGCTGCCTGATTTATTGACGGCGAAAAGAAGAGTAACTCTAATCTTTTTCTGTTTGAATCCAGACTTATTTGTTGAATTTTGAAAGTCTAGAGATTTTGTCGGAAGTAGCTGAAAATACAAAGCTGTCTCGTTACAGTTCATCTGTTAAACTTTCTTCTCTCATTACCTTGTACAGTTGTGCAGGAAATTGTGCTGCAGACATACAATCAGAAGATTGAGCTTCGCCTTCTATGCTTGTCTGCTGTATTCCGCGACGAGCTTTCCATCGCGAAAACCACCCTTCTGAAGCTTTGAAGTCAGTGTTCCCATGCAAATCGTTATGAAACTTCACAGCTTGAGCCTTCAAAATAGGCCCAGACAATGGTACGCCTTCGCTTTGTTTAATTAAAAAGCATCTGTAAAGGCATTCATCCAGTTCACTATCTTCACCTAACTTGATTGTTTTTCTTTGCAACCCTACATCATTTTCTATAACATCCACAAAATTTCTTAGTTTCTGTTCCTCTTTCATCCTCCCTCTGATTGTACCTTTAGGAATACCGCACTCGCGTGTTATGCTCGCTTTCGTCTTACCTTTCTTCACGCGCTCAATGATTTTCAGTTTACCTGATATAGAATGAGTTTTTCGTTTCTGTGACATTGTACCATGCGCGAACAAAAGTGACAGTAAAAATCGGCTTCACTAACTCAAGGTGAACAATGACTTGTCTCCTCTCTTCAACACATGTGACCACGAGAAGTTTGCAGCCGGTAAATTACTGAAATACTCAAGGCCACGTGACTTCCCCCTTTCCGACTAACGCATCACATCTGTCATTACTAGCGCTTGTATTCCACCCCTCCCGGCTATCCGGGTGTCTTGGTCGGGTATTCTCGTCTCGCCTCACCCCTCCCAGCAGCAGCAGTCTAGCTCAAGTGGCCAGAGGCAGAGTGCTTACCTTCAACAAATGCTGAGTTTAATCCCCAGCTGAGTCACGCTGGACAGTGGATTTTCTTGAGTCTCCTGTCCGATAACTTAAAAACCGTACAAGATAGAGAAATAATGTACTGGGGTATCTTGTTAAAAATTCTATTGTGGACATTTTCGACACCTAGCATTTTTCCCCACCCGATGCTTAGTTTGCAAGTTACAACGCAAAATCACCATTATCGGCTCTCAGCCTTTTATTTATTACTCAATTATTAATTTTCGATCGGGGGACATGGTTTGACCCACGATATATCCGATCCCACGATCGATTGGGGCGCAAACTACCGGGAGTTTACTGTATTATTATGCTGTTTGCACATATTGTAGAGTTAATTATAACTTTTACTGAGATAATTTTATTGTATGGAAGACTCGCTTACCCTTGAAAATTGTCACGTAATATTTATTTATTTACCGTCGTAGCCATGATGCCAAAACCACATGCACGGACTGTGTGAATTATGAAAGAATATGCACGGAGATATTACTTGTTGTGAATAATGTTAGTAATGAACCTAAAAATGTATTATAATTGTTTTGTATAAGTTTAACGGCAACATGTAACAAAAAATTATTAGTGATTGTGTTTTGTTTGCGAGGCGAGCTATATTGTGATCTATTGTGTTGGTAACCCTGCAGAGCAGACAGCTCCAGCGGCCAAGCTGCCATTTTGAAACCTCCCGCCTAGCGGGACTTCCATCCCCTCGGACGGGTATAAAAGGCACCTCTCGCCAGCTAGAAATCAGTGTTTCCTAGGCTCGGCTCCTACCAAGTTCTCTAGGCACTCTCCCCTTACCTTACAGGTTGTGGCGGTAGCCTGCCATCTAAGCCCTCCTACCCTCAACTAACTACCTATCCGGGGTTATGACTGTAGCCTGCCACCTAAGCCCTCGCTCCTTCCTTACGGGTTGTAGTGGTAGCCTGCCATGGGTTGTAGTGGTAGCCTGCCATGGGTTGTAGTGGTAGCCTGCCACCTAAGCCCTCCTACCCAAACGTGCTCTACCTCCCAATTGTGTAGCTGAAACGACGTAGTGAATTGAACACCCTAGCGTTCATGTAACTTTGGAAAAGCATCCACTTGCGTTGTTGCTATCGGCCGCCACGAGATACGCCTACAGTATCCGCCGGAAGGCAGAAGTTAGTCAGAGGCTCCCACGCAGAGGAAAACCATGTAGCATGGTATCAGTGTTATGTTAATCAGAGTTTTATTTTTTGTTTATAAGTGGGGTATAAATCAGTAATAGTAAATTCAGTGTTCAGAGGAATTTTGTGACCTGTGAAGAGTTGTACAATGCTATTGTGAACCCTTGTAAAACTTATGCGTTTAATATACCAGTGAAACCTACGTTATTGACTTCTCATTTTCTTTAATCTAATTGTCTGATTTAGTGATTGATATCACCCCTGAAGAAGTCTGTAGTTTGGAGAATCCTAGGCAGCAAACCGCAATTGCAAGGTGTCTCCTCATCGCCGAACTAGTTTCTTATCAAATTAGTTTAATCCCGGAACTTAAAAAGTTACCTGGCCCTGAGCCTACACTGCCACTGGCCCCTCAGGCCCGAGTCCGCGAGCAAGTGCGCTTAAATAAAATATTAAAAGAGGTTCAAAGTAACCGGTTGCCATTACTCAGCCCCATAAAAACTCCACCACGACCAGTGCTCCTGCATCTGCCTCCTACATCTGCGCATCCAGGAGATCATTACCGAAAACCGCCAGATGCCCAAGCGGGCTGCTCCAATTTCAGAGTGGAAATGGAAGCTGCTAAAACAACTGTTTTTAAAAGGTGAGTGGACACCGACCTTCCCTGGAGTAAAAAGAAAATCTAAAACCCCTTCCTCTGCTCACATGGGGGCATTTAGCTTTGGTCCTACCAAGGGACACCACTCTCCCTGGTAGTGATAGCCCTTCGCTGTTCACAGGAGGAGTCTTCTCGCTCTTCAAGCCAGCCAGGCCTAACGTTGCCTTACCTGTAGACCACCCTCACTCCTACACCCAGCATAGAGGAAGCGGGGCAGGTTACTGTTCTGTAATCCTGCTGTTTTATTTGGGATCCAAGTGTTTCTGTAACATGTGACTGACTGGTGTTACATCTGGAATATTACACTTGGGGCTGAGACGTGAATAACACTGCCAAACCTTAGATTATTACGTCATACACACTATTTGGAATGTCACACAGTTTCTCGTTTGTTTTTGATGAAGTGTGTGTCGGTACCTGTGTAAAGGTTATTTGAGTTTCCTAGAAGTGACAGTTTCATTTTAAGTAAATTTTCAAACAGAAAAATTAAATTTATTGGATCACATGTACTCTTTCAATATTTTGAAAATAGATTTGAATTAATTTTGGTTTTTCTTGTTTTCTTTATTTAAATAAAAAAACATGCATGCTTTGTCAAAGAACAATGTTTTTTGTAGTCTTAAAATGTTATGCAGATCAGTAATATGTTTAGCTTGTTATTTTTTGGTTGACTACAGTTGCATTTAGAATTAAATCGTAAACTAGCCTGAGTGTTGGCAAAACAGCGGGACTATAGGCATTACTAACAGTCAGGCTGTGTGTGGTTTTGTAGTTTGGGTCACAATTCACAATAATTAAGCTAAGGGCAGGTGAGTGCTAAATGAAGCTGTGTTGTGAGCTGCAAAGACATCTAGTATAATGGTGTAAAATGTTAAAGCAAGTACTAGCTAGACACTAGCATCAAATGTGGTTTGAAAAGTGGCATGAAAAGTCACAAAATGAAATTGTACCATGCCATACGGATGACAGATAGTACTTGCCCCAGTCAGTAGTTTTTGTTGAGGAGGTCAATAATGTATCATGTGAAGGAAGCTGTAGTATATCATATGTTTATATAACTTAATTATATTGTCAGCTGCGCAGCTTAAACCACCATTCTAGGACACTGTTTGCCTTTATCCAGTGCATTTTCTGTGTGTCTGGCTGTACTGCCACATGTGTGGTGTCAGAAATCAACTGTCTTTTCGTGCAGCATCGTGACTTTGATGTTGCTCTACTCATGTCCTGCCATATATTATTTGCTGCCTGTTTGTCAGTGGCACTTGCTAACTGTTCATTCTTACTTCTACGTTAGCTGCATTTAATACTCCTTAGGCTTAATTGCACAGTTCACATGTAGAAAAATGGGAAAGATAACTTTTTTTTCCCTTGTGCATTCCTGTGTCACATGTTTAATTGTTTGTCTGTTGGATCAGATGTGGTGTGCTGTTATGTTATAGGGTGCAGAGTACTCCATTTGGAGGATCAGTGACTTAAAAGCAGGCCTGAAGACTGCATCAGTGTTCCTCTTTGGTAAAAGCTTCAAGGACCACTGGAAGACAAGTGTTGGTACCGTCGTGGGCATTCTGAACCCGAAGCCTTTAGAAAACCGGTAACAGTTTACATTTTGTAAAGGAAAAATTTTAAGGGTAAGTTGTGACAGACCATGCTGATAGTATTTTGTTTTCACAGTGATGGCAGTGGAGATGAAGCTGCGGTTAGTGTAGACAATTCCCAAAAGTTGATGATTATGGGAACTTCCAAAGACTTTGGAATGTGCAAAGCCAGGTTGGTACATGTTTATTAACCTATAGTATACTTTGTTATGGTTCATTCGTGGAGTAGTTAATTCAGATGAAGAAATTCCATTAACATTTGTTATTTAAGCTCTGAATTCATTGATTGGTATTGCTACATTTTATTGTAAACTATATATGTCTAGAAACCAGCAAAATTGTTGCAGTTTACCAAATAAATTTTTCTTATATACATTTATGTGTAATGTTTCTGACCATAACATTCTTTACAAATTGTACAAACAATATACATATGCTGTTTAAATTTTAGAGTCTGTTGTAAGTAAATATATGTACTGTACTGTACTGCTACACTTGTTACTTTGCCTCACGACCTCTCAATCAGTAGAGCAGAGACATTCTTCTCAGGGTTCAAAAATTGGTATTTTGACTTGGGAACGAAAGCATGCAATTAAAATGAAAAAGTCCAAGATTCCATTTTATACAAAAACAAGGTTTTTCTTGATGTCCAGTAGGGATGTGCGAAGCTTCGCATATTAAAACATGTTTACATAATTTTATATACTGTTACAAAGTTGTGACTACTGGTAATGATAAAAGAATATATTAACTGCCTAACCATATTCAGGATATTTCTTGCCACAAACACTGAAAAGTAGCTATTTGTAGGTATGTGCGAAAGTCTGTTTTTAAATGTGAAGCGATGTCGAATCAAATCTTGAATTGTGCGAAGGAATGTCGAAGGAAAGTCAAAGTCAAAGAATTTAATTTTTTTTTCACATCAGACAGCAAAGAAAATAATTTATCACAAACAATTGGTAATGAAAAAAATATTTAAATATACCGTATTTACACACGTATCCTAACAAAATTTTTTCTTATAATATTTTAGGTTCAAAACAAGGGGTGCATAAGATAAATGAGGATTTTTTTACTGGGGTTATAACCTCCATAACTCGAAATTATATTACGGAATACTTAAATGTCAACGTATCTGAACAAAACCAAACCAACTTTAATTTAATGTAACATGAACAGCTGCCTAAGAAACGTCATGGCCACCAGGAACTAGTCCCTACACAACTAAATTATCCCTGTTTACTCTACGTGATAACTATTACATTAAAACACTGGAAACTATTTCAACATGAGTCTTGAAATACTTAATTACACTGAATTTGACAACTAACTCATTTAACCATTATTGTTGCAAGTACGTCATTGCGGATTGATACAAAACTCTGCCTGGCTGGACATCACATGATGCAGCCTTTCCCAGAAATCCAGCTCTTTTAGTCTGAGGTCACATCTACCCTGCCACCAGCCTGCCACGCCTAAGCGTGTACTTGAAGCCAAAATTTAACTTAAATATTGAGTGATTTACCCCTCAGAGATCAGAGTTACACATAAAAGTTACTGAAATAATTTCCTGGAAATTCAAATTGAAACACAATGACTGCAGTCTTAAATTTCTAGGACATACGTAATTGACTGACCAGATATCACAATAAATACTCATAAAATTGCGGTAAAATTAAGTATACAGGAACCCTATGTTGACCACTGTGGAAATTATTGCAGTGTCAAAATACAAATTGAATTACAGTACAAGAGCTGACATTATTTCAGGAACTTGACCTAAATAATTATTCAAACATTAAACTGATTTCTTCTGGATGGCATTCTATAGTCATCTCCTGGCCTTGCTGTATTCATTATATATATATATATATATATATATTTTTTTTTTTTTTTTGCATAAATTGGAAATCTCCAAAATGACAGAACGATGCACTTCGTCGAAACACTTTCGCACTTGTAGATCTAGATTGGCCAGGGGGGGGGGTGGTGTTGGGGGCAGCGGCAAGAAAAGGGGCAAGAGAAGCAATGACAGAATGTGACAAGTTCAAGCAACCACTCACATTCACCGCTATCTAGTGGAATGCTCCACTGTTGCCACTTTTCAGATGTCGGAGGCCAGCCGGTGCAGAAACTGCACACACAACAGCAAGCTAATTAGTTATACTTTGCCATAGTGTGTAGTTTGTTGTTGCTTTACAGGCTGGCTCTGCGCACTAGCACGACGACGACCAGCAACATTTACTATTATGTAAACGAAAAACTGAATGCTGCTTGTACTGCAAGTAATATTTGTTCCGAATTATATAATCAGAACATTTTGATACTGCCTTTACCTGCCAAGATATAGTTCATATTTAGTCTAAACTGTACTTTGTACTTGCCATCTGGAACATACTGTGCAAGCTCACACTGTAAATCACCACCTCTTTCATGCTGATTCACATTTTAAAAAAAAATTGAGGGTTTTTTTTCCTATATAGATGTAATTAAGTCTCAATTACTGAGTAGGTACGTTCGAGGTTCTACTGTATTTTTGAAATGTTAGAAATTTTTATTTGAGGTAAGTGTGTTAATTTGATTGGATAAGGAACAAGTAACAGTATTGAAGTGTATTTGTGGTATTGCAATGTGGTCAAACTAATAATAGTCATTTGACAATAGAAAGAAGAATGGAGAGAATTGCACCTCGTTTGTGAACATGAACCAATGTGAGTACTGTGTGTACCATCTGCAGAAGGCCTACAAAAACTGCTCGCGCAGGATGGAATTGCAGTCTCCATGCGCAGGTAGAGGCCTGGACAAGCTGCGTAACAAAGTCCTGGGAAAGAACGAGGTAATTGGAGCATTACTCGTACTGGAGCAACAGAAAGTTATAGTCTATTTGTGGCTTCTAGTGTAGGGGAACCTTTTGTTCTTTCAGTCTGGTTGGATTTACCAGGACAGGTAGTTATTGTCTTAATGTTGCCAGTTTAATGGTTTTACCACTAGGTTAGGTTTTTGGTCTTGCACTTATAAAAATCATTTCGTCACTGACTTAATCATCATGCACAGTAAAAACATCTTGAATTTTCTTAAGGTTTGAATTATTATGAACTAGGTATACTATGCATCAGCATGAGTAACGTTGCCACGGGGCCACTTAATGAGGATGTGAGGCTTGGAGCAATATAAATATGAGGTCCCTCCCCCTTTCTTTTATAGATGCAGTGAAAATGCACACTTGTAGGCCCTCATACCTTTCTGATTTGTTGGCTGCGTTGTCATAGCTATGACCTCTGCAATATTGGATATTGATGACATTGTCTTATCATGCACTTTACTCTTATAATGTAGTTCACAGCAACCGTCACTGTTTAATGAGATCTTAGGAAAATACCATTAATTTTTAATTTTAAATTGTTTATACTGTTTTTTTTTCCCAAAAGTGAGGCCCTTTAGAATGTGATACCCAAGGAAAATATTCCTTATGCACCTGTCTAGTTTGGGTTCTGCTTTGCACCACTAAAACCATTATTTTGTAGGAAATTTGATGAAGGGAACTGAATCATAGCTAGGTAGTTTGTAAAACTGGGTGTTTACTGACCTGGAAAAATCAGGTAATTTGAAATCCTTGAAAAATTAGGTAACACCAGGGAAAATTCAAGGGAGTTTTAAACAATTCAGGGGAATTTTGCAGTATTCTTTAGGGTTCTCTCTGTGAATGCAAGTTTTTGAATTTGAATCAAATTTAAAGTAATTCAATATTCACAATTTTGAATTTTTTAAAATCAAATTTTAACACATTAATTACATGAAATCAGAATTGAGAAATGTACTGTATGCTTATGTGCAAAATTCTTAGATTAAATTGTAATTATTAGCTTTAGGCATTAAACTTTTACACTGTAACAAAGTATACAGGATGAACTGTAAGTCCGGTCTCAAAGGACAAGTCGCATTCCACGTGCGTGAAGCTAATTGTGGCCATAAATTTGATTTGTTGTCGCAATGGCACATGGAGGTGAACACACTGTCATCGTCTTACGTAAACACACTTGACCTGCATTACTACTGCAATGTTTCATATTTCACAGCCTGTATATTGCACAATGGGAGAAATAGTACTACACAACATACGTAAGTATTTTCACTAACACTTCCATAACACACATTAAAAAAATTCAGATTAATTGTAATAGGTAAATAGATAAGTTTCATAAATTTGGAGTAAGTATGCTAAGCATATTGGTAAGTTTCATGGGTTCAATTATAAGATACTGATATATTGGTATCAATTTGAGTGAGTTGATTATGTGTGTGGTTGATTTGTAACGTTATTTTTTTAACATCATAAGTGACATATACCCTAGAACCCCGATTTTATGAGTGCTGGATTTTACGAGGTAAGGAACATACGAAGTCATTATGGAGGTACCATGACGCCTAACCCCCATTTTATGAGTACTGGATTATACGAGGCAGTAATTTGAAGAGGTCTTGAGGGGGGGATGGGTGGTACTTAAAGGCCTAACCCATAGATTGCTTGCTCTCCAACTGAGCCACTCATATAAAATAGTACTACAATACCTGGCACATTCTTGTCAGGTGCACAGCCCCACAGCCAACAGTCTGAATGCAAACAACTCATCAGGATACAGGGAGATTTGCACAAACTTCCATGTTGCTCGGCTGCAGTATAACAGTTCTGTTTAACATTGTTGCCTTACACCACAATATGTCAGCAACTCTTACTTTGCTGCGTCTATACTATAGCTGACACCAGTGTCTCCAAACATACAAAAAGTCTTGTACATACCATTTGTCACTATTGCTAAATCTTAATAAAAATACTGTACTAAAATTTTACCTGACGAAGCTCAGAAGATAGATTTTCTGTTTAGGTGCCAGAAATTGTGAAAAGTATTAAATTTTATTTTGGCTAGGGTCAGGTGTTAAATTATTTTCATATGCACTATCTGGCATTGGCATGGTGTATTACTCCCATATTCGCTTTCACAATGAATTATATATACAGTATATTGTTGTTACAAGATGAATGTTTCTTTCAAGTTTGAAATTTGTGTGTACAATTGAGTTGTTTGTACAAACCATTTAGAACAGATACCGGAGAGTCCTGCAAATCCAAAATAGTTTCGACCAAGGTTTGTTCAGATTAACCAAAATTCTTCCTTTAATACACTGTTGAATTGAAAACTGGCCAAAATAAATAAAGTGTAAGACTAAAGAATAGTTATGTTAAAGTTCATCTGTAGTACTCTACTGTAAATATGTCATGTTAAGGACCTGACATTATATTATACTAATCAAAAAATTTACTAAAATTTGGTATTTTTGTGTTTACTATTTCATACTGTTTTTCTCACACAATTATCCTGATTATTTGGATGTTCAGAGTAGCGACGGTTCGTATTAGTAGGATTCTATTGTGTTGCAGGAAGAAGAGTACCTATGTACTGTAGGTTGAAAACTGACCTGTTCAAACAAATATTGTATTTGTTTATGGTGCATGTTTTTTTTCTTCCCAAATGAAATTTTTGAATGTTGATCCAGGGATGTCTTTTTCTAATGTTATTGTTTCTCAGTTTTTAGTGAAAGGGTTTATGGATATTGAAATAGCATGCAAACATCCCTGTGGGAAAATGAAGGTTCAGTTTCTGGTAGCTCCATTTAGTATTTTCATGCAGCATAAATGTAGTGTGTGCTGCCAGTCACCATTGGTTTTATTGGAGTATTGTACACTGTTTTATTCCTCCTCCACTATTTTGTTTCATATTTAACTTAATTGTTATCCTTCATGCTGGCCTGGACCTGTTCCTTTCGTAAGACATTCAGCTAAGTGTTATACAAGCTGCTTTTACCATATATCATTTTCTTTACTACATAAATTTAGTTTCAAACATTTCATACATGAGTTTAACTTAATCTAATGGTAAATTATTAAGCATTTGCATAGAATAATTTGCTGTAAATGGTTTCAGACGCAAATCTTTAGTGTTTTATGTAGTCGTTAGTATAAGTATTCATTGTATAAATCTTTAAAGAGGCATTTTACCATTTGTAACATACATAGTATTATAAAAAACTAATATTTAAATGTGTACAAGATAGTAATTCATACTGTAAAATTTGTTAGGTTTTCTATGCTGGCCAGAGCTACATGGCAGTGCCAGCAAAGAAGAGTAGCAAGCTCATCTCCAGAGATAATGAAAGATTGAAGAAATTATCAGATTTCTACAAACCTGATATTGTCAGTTCTTCTTCACAAGGACGAAGTAACAAGGAGAATAAGACTCGTTCGAAGTTTATCTCCACTCTCCATGAAAGAAATAGTGACCAATATAGAAAGGATGAAGAAAGACTACGGAAACTTTGCAGTGCACCTTTACAGACTTCAACTAGGAATGCAGATTTAAATGTGAATACAGACATAGAAAAGGTTCAAACAAAACTTGTGTGAGTATGACAAGCTACAAACTTAACTTAAGGATGTAAGCCAGGCTTGTCGTTTTAACGGATTTTATCCGTTTTAACGGATATTTAAATGTTAAAACGGACAGACGGATAATGTTAGATATTCACGGACATTTCTAACATCTGGGTTTGTCAACATATGACACAAAATATGTGACGCACATGAATGGATTAACGAGATTCACTAATCTTTTTTGTGCTTATTTTAAACCTACAAATCTTTCCCTTTATTTTTTGCAGAAAAGGTCATGCTATATACAAGCAAATATACGTAAATTTGTGTTTTATTTTATGCCAAAATAAATAAAAAAGGAAAATTTTTAAAACCTCTCATAATGGCTGCACCCCATATTTTGTACCAAAAATTTTGGTGAAAACATGTGGCGATTGTATTAATAAATACGTGTATTTAAATTTTATGTGCGGCACCATGATACAAGCAAACTACGTCTCATTCGAGGCCATAATTAAACCTATGCAGATATATTAATTTTTCAACAATAAGTAGTCAGATGAACATGTTCGCACTCATTCTACAAATTTTTCCAAATAGGAAAACGGGTGGAAAGTTTCACTGCTACTTTACCAAAACAGATTAGAAAAAAGTTCAGTCTGTAAAAAACATTAACAGTAAATGGTTTCCTGTACAACATCTCAATTTTTCACAATACTATAATAATTTACTATACATATTAATTTCACTATCAAAATTCTACAGCAAGAATCTTCTAAAAAACTTCGGAAAAGTACGTAGACGTAAGTTCGAATTATTACAGGATTTTACAGGATTTTTTTAATGCTAATTACAGGATTTTGGAAATGAACTTGGTGGCATCGCTGATGTAAGCCAAAACAGTTTCTCTATTTTTAAAGTAACCAAAGATATATGCACGTAAGCATACTAATAATGGACATCAGTAACAAGAAGTATGATAACTCTAAAACCTTGTGGACATGCTAGTGACTACATACACCATCTTGTTGCATCAAAACTTCACCAAAGAAGTTAATAGTTAGTATATGGCTTTTCTGTTACATTATATATTAACTTGAAGCAGCGAAACAGTAAACAATTACACCTACGCAGATTGCTATTGTGCTCATCACTATTATAGTTCAGCCTTTGTTATAGTAGCCAATATGTATTTATTTATTTATTCATTCATTCATTATTAATTTGATAGTTTTTGTACATATTTCCTACTGTGTGTTTACATGGCATTCAATGTTTTGATGATGAAATAAGGATCTTAGGGTAAAGTTAAAAAGAAGTCTCGTGTGACATTTAAAAATTATTTTTGTGACATTCATTATAATGGTGAAAATGTTGAATCTGCAGAGTGCAATTTGTGATGTGAAAGAATTCGCATTTTAACTAACAAGTAAGCAACTAAGCCACAGCATAAGCAATAACATAGTGCGCAGCTGATAATGAATGGGGAAGCAGCCCCCAATTAAGAGTGAAGTTTTTTAGTATGAATAATATTCCCCACTTGTTAGTAGCAAAATAAATTTTTTTCCCCAGTTTTCCCACCAAATTTCACTAAATGAAAGTTCACTGTACATGATGCTGGAATTCCAAAAATTGTGTAGAAATGTCTTCTGATTGCATATGTACAGTATGAAATATTTTTTAATTTTTTACAGTATTCATTAAACATTCATGAAGGTTAGGTAAGTGTACGAAAATATTTTATTCATATTCATTTCATTTAGGAAAACTTCATATTCACACAACCTTACAAATGCACATTGCAAATTTATTCTGTTGTAGGGGGTTGTTTGGAGCAACGATAGAGCATAGATTTGTCAATCACGCGGTCGTGCGTGGTTGTGGTGTTCGTCGCGCTCGGCACTGCATTCGTGGGGGTAGCTAGGTCACCCTAACTACAGTGAAGAACAAAGCATGTTCCATTCACACCCATTTAATACATCTCACAAGACAAGACCTTATCGTGAGTGCCGCCTCTCCCGAACACGTCATGACACACTCGTTGCTGGTTACCAACTGTCCCGCCTCCAGGTCCGAAGACATGAAGGGGTGGAGGCAAGGCGGGAGAGACGCTAGGCAAGGGGGCTGACCACACACACAAGCTACTGTTGCCGAGCGCCGACAACCAGCAGATATACTCAGGGACTCATAGACGTACATATACTTGGTTCAACATAGCTAACCCTTACAATCACCCTCCTCTTCGAAGAGTGGAGCCCAGCGACACTCACGAGTTACAATAAAATTCTAAAC